>CAMPET010000163.1:119888-154694 GCA_946803715.1 Beroe ovata | reverse complement strand
GTTGTGTCAGAGTACAGAGTGGTGTTAGAGTGCAGAGTGGTGTCAGAATCCAGAATGGTGTCAGAGTGGAGAGTGGTGTCAGAGAAGAGAGTGGTGTCAGAGAGCAGAGTAGTGTCAAAGTTCTGAGTGGTGTCAGCAGTGAAATAGTGAATTAGCAAAAGGTGTCAGCAGGTGAATGATGTCAAGTGAATGGTGCATGCACTCACCGAGGAAGGATATGGTGATACCCAGACAGAATACTAAAATCACTGACACCCCAATGATGATGTACATGGTGCCATGGTCGACTGTTTCTATCGATTCTGAAGTAGGGAGAAATCGGTTAGGATTGAAAGAAAATATGGAAAAAAGATTCACTGTTTTTTACTGAGGAGTGGTGAAAAACGTCGATGGCAACTGAGAATGGAATGCATCGTAAGAGAATGTTTTTCAGGAAAATCATGGAGTTTACTAGAGACTCTACCAATCAATCGTCATGCAATTGTTCGACCATTAATTGGGCACAATGGGTGATGAAAACAGTCATCACCCCTCATCAAAACTACCATAATCTTTGATTGATGTGACTCTCAGCTAATTAGAGTGAAGGGACAGTTTTGAAAACTTACAAAACCAATAAGCAATTATTATCTGCGGTTATACGGGTTAACGAGGTTCACGAAATCAAAACCAGCTCGATCCTGGATCATATCATATCATCAATCAATAAATTAAGTGATTGGGTAATTAGTTGAAAGCACACTTACTTTCACCTTCGGGATACAAAGTGTAGAGTGACTGTTGTACATCGTGATATTCCTCAGTTTGTGATACGGCTAGACATCTGGGCGTGGTTGCTATGGTTACAATGGTTGCTATGGTTGACGGTTGTCATAGTGTTAATTGATTGGATAATAGGATCAATGGATCAGTGGATCAGTGGATCAGTACTGATTATTTGGATAAATGGATAATCATATCTCACTTGATCTCAGTTTGTTGAGTTAGATTGGATATGTTTAGTGTTGTGTTGATGATGGTACTGTTCGATTTGTCAAGGGCGATACTGAACCTGAAGACAAAGTTTTGGTTTGCGGTGCAGCTTTGAACATAAAAGATTGGATCACTGCAAATCTTTGGAAGAATGGAAATAGAATATGCGTGTTTTTAGACAAAGAAAGGGACAACCCCTTGGGGAAACATTTGGGTGCTCTTACCTGGAATAATCAGTCACCAGCACGTTATTTTCATACCAGTAGACTCTAGGAGGGGGGAAACCGGTGGCAGCACACGTTAACAATGTCTAGATAGGGGGTGGGGTAAGATAATAGAGGTGGGATAATAGGATGATACTGATAGGGGGTGAGATAATAGGATAATAGGGTATATGACATAATATGTGTGTGTGTGAGGCAGGAGAGGATGGACACTGAACAGCTGGGTTGGGAGAAGATGCGGAGGGATCATGCTCTCTTGAAGAATTAAGGAATGAGTGGAAGAATGCAGGATGGTGGTCACGTGAAGAAGAAACCAAGGAGTGAAGCACATCGCTCACCTCATTGCGCGTCCCTGACAAGTCTCTATACAGGATGATTGATAGGGGGAGAACTGGCCTAGCTGAAATTATGAGATCAGTCGAGAGTGGCAGCCTGAGTTGATACGAACACAAGCGACTAACTGTAACTGCACACACAAACACGCAACTGTAGAGTACAACTTACTGATGTGCAGATTTTTCAGGGCCAGACCTCCGTACAGCTCGTCGCCACTGAGGAGAGAGGGGAGTTAATGTTGAGAGAGGAGAGGTGAGTGAGTTAATGTTAATGTTTCCATGACGACGACAAGTGGTAATACTTACCTCTGACTTCCCAGACTGAGACACGTGTACACACCATGTGTCAACACTGACACCGCTATCGTTATTGAGTTAGCGTCCTCATTGAGGGTATAATCATCCCTGGAGAGAGAATACGCTCATACTGATCGGAATGTGAGCGAAATGACAGAATGCCTCAGCCCTCAGGCAGCATCTCAGCAAAAGTTCGACAGAAACTACTCCACTGTGCTGTTTTTAATCAAGACGTGCACGCAAATTGCAGACGATCTGATCATAATCGACAGTTGATTAAAATATGACTGTTTCCGTTCGCTCACCCTACAGCCTGTGTTAGTCTCTGCCCATTTCTGTACCAAAAACTCCTGTCAGCCCCCGTGACAGGACACGAAAGTGTGATGTTGTTCCCGTATCTGGGAACGTATCGTACTGT
This sequence comes from Beroe ovata, assembly GCA_946803715.1. NCBI lineage: Eukaryota > Metazoa > Ctenophora > Nuda > Beroida > Beroidae > Beroe > Beroe ovata. The sequence goes on along the minus strand of CAMPET010000163.1, from coordinate 152,448 downwards.
GTCCTGGCTAATCTCCAATTTTTCTAGAGAGAGATAACGCTTTGGAGTGAAGGAGGGTCTTTTGACAATGGTACAGGAATACCCCATCTCATATTATGAAAATTAGAAGTTATTCTGCAGAAAGATAAAAAAGAAGTGAAAAATTTCAAGGAATCAAAACAAAGATTAAGTGCATTGCGTGTTTTTCTTAGACTGATGAAACTACGTCTCCAACTCACTATGGGTGCCGACATCTGTCAAAACTCCGATAGTTTTTGAGTCGGAGAAATCGCCGGAGGAAGTCTGAGCTTTGCATTCGTATCTATAATCGTTATCTTGCTCCTTGACGGCATGCATTATCACTGTTCTGCCTGTGAAGAGAGCCGAATTGAATCATTAACTTCGGTATTTCTATATAGAGTCTTTGGCGAGGCAGAATGAAGTTAGAAATCTTCAGAGAATAAAAGCAAGAAAATTATGATGAAGTGGTGTTGTTGGATTAAACCTAGCCCGAGACTGTCGTCAGAGTAACTGTTGTCCATGTCATGTATGATTGTTGTGATAGTAACTGTTGTCACGTGTGACTGTTGTCATGGTAACCGCTTACCGTTATCGAGACTCGTATAGCGACTGCTCGGTATCCTACAGAGAGTATCAACCTCGTCACCAAAGTACCAGTACACCCTGGATGGGAAATTTGATATCTGGAATAGAGTCGGTCAAACCAGGAATATTCTTTAAATCAATCATTAAGACATGTATGATCGACGATAGGTCAATGAAGTTGACGATGGATAGCGATGTATTCGATCTAAATCATCTAATTAGTAAATCAATCGATCTAAATGGATCGAATTCACTCTCTCCCGACTCACTGAGGTATTGGATATCCGTATGCGGCACATCTTAACACCAGACTCTCCCCCACAACTGCTGATACAGCCACATTATCGTCAAAATATGCTTTAGTGGGAGGAAAATCGGCTGCTTTGAATGCACCTAACAATTGAGAAGTGAGTCAAGTTACGTGTTATCGAGTTGAAACAAATCACATTCAACCGATTTTATAATGCAATTTTACACCTCTGAAAAAGCAATTCCCCGTTGAAATAACTCATTCTCACACCCTGCAATTCCTATACGGAAAAAACGTCTCACCCGAAATGGCTATGTTCACAACCTCCACCACAGCATACTCCCCGAGCTTTGAGTTATCTGCTCTACACTCATATTTGCCACTATGACTGTCACTAGAGAGGGAAGTTGGGTTCAGAAAGTTCATTCCACTAGAGAAATGAATGGAATGTCCCTAGATATGTATTCTGATGCACCAGAAATGATTGACTGAGTGAATACTAACGGATTCGTATTGATAAGATAAAGATTTCCAGTTTTTGAATCATAAAATGTGTCATCAAGGTCCAGGATCTCTACAGGAACGTCGGTTGAATCATACTTGAACCACCTGAAATGAATTTGCACAAGTTAGGACTTGGCGTTATCGATCTAGAATTGCCCATCACTTGTCGCACAAAAAACCGACGTGAAGTCAAAACCTGTGATTTTGATCCTACTGAATTCTACACGCTCGCGTTTTCACGAAACGCGTGGCGCGCTTACTGTCCGCAACGAAAATTTTCGCGTCCTCCTGAATTTCCATCTTTGAACGCACGTACATTCCAGTTGCCCCACAAATATGCATATTTGTCACAATCGGTGCAAAAACAAAACATCCATTGTATTGCGATTTTTCTTGAATCAAACCCCAGATTTTCCTACCTACTCCCAGTCAAATAACCCTGACTGATGATTTAACTACTGTTTTTGTTAAAATCCAATATTTGTGCAGAGAATTCTGCTTTTGAGTACATGACCTCACAAGTTCTTATCATATGCTTCTGATCATCCAGAAGCGAAAACATCATTTTTTCGAGCACGCTCTTGACATGAACATAAAGCAAAGAAAAGTGAATTAACATACGTTGCATTGGCGGCCGGGTAGCTATCTGGTAGCTGACATGTGATGGACTCCTTACTCCTGCCACTTTCAATTGTGCGATACGTGGGCGTGACTGGTTCCACCGCGTCTAAATCTGCGATGAGATTGAATTTAGAGTGAAGTAAATTGTCCTGATAAAGTAAAGCATCTTGGTAATTGTTCAAACTTGAAGGAACTGACTATAGACCAGAGATTTTCCGTTTGTGACGTTTTATAAACCGAGCATCAGAGAAGTAGAGAACACTGTAGATCACTTATCCTGAGTCAGCATACACAAAGTACCAATAGTAACTATGTACTCAGTAGCTCATGACTACTCCCTAACACTTATTGCACAGTACATGAACACAGTGAATAGTATACATTCGATACATCGACTTAAAGTTCGATTTGAATGCTCGAGAACAGCCACTCCTACAATACATTGTGAACCAATGCATACATTGTATAGATTGTATAGATTAAATAGTGTAAAGAAACTGTTTCGTGTAGACTTGTGCCATGTAGAGTAGACGATATTTATAACTTTCAATCAGTCCTAATTGTCTATCTTTCACCGAATATTGCGGCCGACTTAGAGTGAAATAACACAGACTACAATTCATGAAGAGCAAGCAATTAGTTGAATTCAAGCCACCTGGACCAAACACGTTTATACCAATCGCTTTTTGAAAGAAATATCAATCGCACAACTCTATTGTTCATATCCACCAGCTCTTGGGTCAACAATGAATATAGACAAAGTTAGATGTCAAGGATATGTCAAGATTATCAACAGGGCAGTGTTGACAGCTTTCTAATCCTGTGGGAATACATAGAACTACTTGATGTTGCTGTCAGATGTTGCTGGCAACTCTCACTGAGCTGTCGACTAGTCTCTCTCTCCAAAAACACTGTGTTAAAATTCACACACCTCTTCATGACTACATTATTAGGCATATTCAGGATGTATACACCGTATATTATCATCTCACGTCATGTATCATATTACTCCTGGAACTTTGTTACTCACTACTCCTGGACTCCTGGTGAATTTCGGTATCTCTTCAATTATTACGTTATCATTTTGTGAAACCTTGAACAAAACTACACATAGATACCGACAAATAAGCTATTTTTATCAATGCTCTCACTTATGACATCATTTTCATATAGTGGTGACCAATCAGCCTTGTGCAGTGGTCACGATTGATGCTGTACAGTGTACATTTTACACTTCATGTTCCTATATGTTACTGTACACTGTATGTCGTATGAAACAGGTGGTGAGGGGCAGGGAGCTTGCTAGAGAGAGGGAGAGAGAGAAGGGGTGGGATATTAATCAAGGGATTAAATTACACAACACATAGAGTTCATATTATCATCACCAATATAATATGCTCTTCACTTGATCTTTTGAAACATGCAGATACATACGAATCAACAAGATAATCATGTGTGCTAAACCAGCTGATTACAATGATTCAACTTACACAGAACTTCAAGTCTAGCAGGTTCACTCCAATACACATCACCCGATACAGTTTCTGTAACCTGACATATGTAGTAACCCATGTCAGAACTGTCCGCACTTGCAATTGTATAGGTTGGGTCAGCTTCACCTAACAATGAGTATCATGTTAGCATCAATATTCATGGAATGTATGATGTATTGTATCATGCTAGAGGCAGTATACTGGAGTCACATGTTGTTGCCATAGTAACATGACTCTCTTAATAAACAGGTATATGGATCTTTGATAACCATAGTCATATATTGTGTAGCAGGCTTATCACTGATTGCCTAGCAATCACCTACTTGCAACTTATGGTGTCTTATCAAATATAAGCATTATATGCTCACCATCAATTTCAATTGGAATAGGTATATTTCTTCCTTTCTTCAACCATTTATAAGCCAATGAACTGTTCCCTTCAGCACTGCATTGAAACACAACTTTTGCTCCTAGTTTTACCTGAGGGTGGTAACAAAATGCATCAAGGAATTTCAACCCACTGATCAGTCACTAAAGCAACATTTCAGCATCTGTGAAATCTTACAATTGTTGAGGAAGGTTGGATTAAAAAATTGAATCTGATGAAAGGGTATTTCTGCTGAGCAGCATCATCTGCCTTTTTCTTGCCCCTATCTGTGTCACTTTCATTACTGAAATAAACAATGTAAAGCATTATCATGTAATTGAAACATTTGGACTCAGTGTTCTCAAGAGAAGCACTTGCTATCTAACCTCTCTGATGCCTGAATCAATAGATTGTACTGCATAGAAGATACAATAAGTCTTGATGTATCATAACCAAAACTTTGCAGCAGTCCGCAAAATGATGTAACTCCATTTCTGGTGAACAAGCCACATTGCTCTTCACATGAAACACTGGAACATATAAAGATTATGCTCTGCAAAGTGGATCACATCAAATTAGAGATAGAAGAGATACTTTACTGACTGACCTGCACTCACTATCAGAAGAGCAAACATCGGCAATGATGTAGTCACATTTTAACAGAGTAGATTGGGTAAAATGGAAGCAGACAAGAATCCACAATAGAGACATTCATGCCATAATCAAAACCTTTGAAAGAATGGCTTGCAATGATTATAGTTAAATTCCTTCATCAAATCTTAATTTCATTAGAAGTACTTCTGATACATATGATCATATAACAAAAGAAAGGAGTTATAAAAATCATTTATCTAGTAAAAACATGACCATGACAGAGGCTTATTAGGTACTGACAAATAAAGTTTAAACTGTCAAAGATGAAACTAGCAATAACTGCACAAGTCTGGAGAATGAAGCAAACCAAAAAAATATATATGATGTCCATATTAGCGGATTTGAGAATTTACACCCGCGCGGCTCGGCGGACGCTGGCATTTGAATTGCACAGCTAACACTATATATCCATACTTTTAAGCATTTAAATCTAGTTTGCATACGCGAAAATTGAAATTGCCTCCACAATCAATTTTTTCCGCGGTGCGCGGCTCAAAATGACTTGCAGGAAGGCGCGAAAAAAAATTCTATATACAAACGATGTCAACGACATCACCCATTCACCCAAATTGAGCGCGCACAGTATCATCGTCTAGTGTATATAGTATGAAAGACAATGATACTGTGCGCGTTCAATTTTGGTGATGTCGTTGACATCGTTTGTATATAGAATTTTTTTTCGCGCCTTCCTGCAAGTCATTTTGAGCCGCGCGCTCTTCGATGTAAGTTTCATTTTTTCGCATATTATTTTGGATATATTATGTGAGTTCAATGTCCATGCATAGGACAGCAAAAATCAAACACTCCCATACGCGCGTGCCGCGTGGGCTCCGCTCTGTTCAAAACCGCGCGGCTCGGCTCTCGCATTATGAAATTGATAATATTTTTTTCACTTTCAATTCTGTAAATAACTAGCATCATGAAATTACCGAAATACCGCTTGTCTGCATCGATCCCCGCGCTGCGATCAACGCGCACTGAGCGGCTTTGTGGTTTTAACGACATTTCAGATCAGAGTGAAATAAGAGGCACACAACGTGGTCACATGCATGTCTGAGGATTATTTTGAGTACAATGAGTTGGCCTGGAAGCCCCAGCTTATTGTTCACTGAATTGTATGATGTATATTGTAAAGGCTGTTGATGTGCCATCGTAATATTTCACTTACTTATCTGTTGAGTGGTGTTCTATTACACCTCTCAATGAACAATTCTACATGGTTTTGAGATGCTTATCTTTAATCTAAAGGGGCTGAGTTGCATTGTCAATTTGGAAGTTATATAAATCATGCTTTTCTTAGGATTCCTTGCTTGTATAGTACTGAAACCTGAACTTATATATTGAATTTGCGCCTGATAAAGCATGATAAATCAAAGCCACTTTCTTTTGCCTCAATAAACTCCTCCATGAACTGCTTCTTGAGATACTACCTTTTAGACATCTCTGTATAGCTACTACAACTTTTTTGTGAATTCTAAGCAGCATATCTCAGGATACAGTTCGATGCCATATAGTTGATGCCCAGTAGTGGAGGTTTTGTCAACTCTAAAAAAGCATTCAGCTGCAATGTGACCTTCCTTGATGATGCAGTTGCTACCTATGATGTTCCAAAAGACTCCAAGGGTTCAGTCCTATTTCAGAGTGTTGTAAGATCTCTTGAGCTGACAAATGAGAGCAAATATTTTGGATTGCTCTATTTGGATAACCAAAGTTATCCCTTATGGCTTGACCATGATAAAAAGGTCAGCATGTACACAGATCTAAAGCATATATGCTATGGTGTCTCATGCATTTGTATACTAATTTGTAAGGGTGCAACTTCTGCCTCTGTTTTATTGATTGGGATTCAATTTCTTCAAAGAAATAATCATTTCAGATTAAAAGTCAGATGAAGAGCGATCCACCATACAAGTTCCAATTCAGAGTCAAGTACTATGTTGCTGAACCTGGAGTGATGCTTCTGGAGGAAATCACAAGATATCAGTTTGTACTACAGATTAAGAAGGACATATACCAGCAGAGACTCTCATGTACTTTCAGGTAAACACAGAATTCCAGTTGAAACTAAAGATTGGTGCCATTTTATGGCACGCTATTGAGATTTGGGAATGCCACCTCACTTAATATACATGTTACTTTAAACACTCTTTTGAAGTAGTGATATTTGATATACCACATAATAGACTTTGCCCATGACTTTTTATGATGATAATGTACTACCAAACACCTGTTAAATAGCCTATATAACATCAAATTTGTTTTGTATTGAACATCAAATCTTCGACATTATGGCTATCAATTTCAGGACTCTAGCCCTCCTAGCTTCCTATGTCATACAATCAGAGCTGGGGGATTTCGATCCGATGATCCACAAAGCGAGATACTTGAGGGAGTTCAAGTTCATTCCAAACCAGCCTGCTGTAAGTAGCCTGTTTTTGGTTTAACCGACCATGACGTCACGTGATAAAATGTGTTCCATATTATTCTCACATGGTGAATAGTATCAATACATATAGCTATAGAATTTCATCGTGATGAATGAAAATGCCCCGCCTTACAGCACCGTTTTCCACAAATTAGATTTGCTACATAGAGAGAAAACATACCATGCACTGTTTTAAACATTTGGAATGCATCGGAACAATGATACAACAACTGTTATTATCGTTTCCATGAATGGATAAAGTTGATACACGAGATACATAAACTCTGAGCCATCTTATTGAGGCATGGCATCACAGATATGACATCATCTACTAGAATACCTATCCCCTTATTTTTCTGACCCCTTACGCAACACCAATATACATTTGAGATACTGGTCAAAGTAATTACCCAATGTCAAGCAAGCCCACTCTTTCATGCTTCCGAATATCTTTTATTGGATTGATTTTGCCATGTGACAATTATCCGATGATTTCATTGGCTATCTCCTTTCTGATTCTGTTCTGAGACATGAAAGAATCTTTCAATTCTCAGGAATGAAAGATCTATGATAAAAAGAAATAAATTGTAAAGTGTAACTCTGACGTTGATAGAATTCTTATGAAAGGAATGGGCGTTGCCTTTCGCATTTGCATATAACGTCAATAACAACATTCTACAATACAAAAAGATGGTCCCAAGTTTCCTCATTCCAGAGTGTAAATACCATCAATCGCCCCCATCTCCCCCCACACACACAAACAAAACACTCCCAATTTAGTAACCATGGCAACACTCATTGCCAGATCCCCCCTCTCTCCTGAGCTTACTCTTGGCAAATTGAATTTGCTCAATTCCTGCATATTATCTACCTATTGATATGAGTGTGTCTGTGTGTGTTGTGTGTGCAATCCATATCAAACTGAGAATATAAAATGCCATTAACAGGTAATTATTTGCATAATCACTTGACTCAAATGATTAGTCCACTTTAGGTTCTTATCACTAATTACTAAGGCTGTTGGCAAGAGGATTGAACTCTTATGCTCTTATGATAGTTATAGAAGAATTTTAACGACAGCAAGAATGCCCTCCTTGCTCAAGTCACAACGCATTGACGTCCGATCTTCAGATTGTTTGCCTTGTTGTGTGTTTGTTGATATGTCCGTATGAATGTTCGCTCATCTGTATGTTCCTCAGTCTGTTTGTCAGTTTGTTTGTCTGTTTGTCTATCCGTAACCCTCTCCTCCCCCCTCCAGGACTTAGAGAAGGAAATAGCCGAGCTCCACGCTCTACACTCGGGCCTAACCCCCGAGGAGGTCGAGATTAAGTACCTGGACAAGGCCAAGTGGTTGACGGGGTACGGGGTTGATGCCCGATCCGTGAGGGATGTCCATGGAGTGGCACTAAAACTAGGTAAGGCAAAGTGTCTCCTCAATTCTCCGGTGAGACACATTCCATCCTCTACTCTCGGGGCAGAGGGTGAGAATTTAACAGATTTGCAGCTAAGGTCAATCCGTTTGGGAGCTATCCTCAAATGCTCACTCAAATTGACAAGTCTGTGTTTCTGTCTCTGTTCATGTGCTCCTTGCACAGACATTGATGGACACCGGCATGTGGCACTGAGGCATTAGTGAATTAGAGGTGTCGCATAGCGTCTCTAACTTGTTATTAGGAATCAAATCATCAAACTGATTCAATAACCACACATGTATGTATCAAACATTGAAATATACGCCTTTTAAACTTTGATACCGTCTTCAGTTTCACTAATTCCCACTATGTTATAACCAATACAATGCTTAAATTAAGTGTGATAAGATTTCGTATATTGGATTATAAATCTGTGTGGAGAGTTTCCTATCCCTTCCCTTTGCAAAGCGGGATTTCATGTAACCTGATTCGTCTGTGTCACATGAGCCAACAAGATGCACTCAAATCGGTTTGAATTCAGTCACACCACATGAGTTGACTCACACACGCACACACACACGCACACACACACACACACTCTCTCTCTCATTGAAAACGGTGCGGTCACAACAATGTTAGGCTATGAGTTATGACTTGTAATGGAGGTATGACCTGTCATGGAGCTATGACTTCTTATCAAGTATACATGTGTGTTTGTACAAAGCTTGTGTCACAGTCACGAATCATCTCCCGGTTTGAGGGAGAGCTTGCATTCCTTGACACCACTTTCCTATGACACAACTTTCCTCTGACATCATTTCTCTCTTGACACCACTTTTACTCGACACCATTTCTCTCTTGACACCACTTGATCTCTTGACACCACTTGTTCTCTTGACACCACTTGTTCTCTTGACACCACTCTTCAGGAATTTCACCACCCGGTATACAAGTTCTACAAGGCAGTAACGTAAGGGAAGTATTCGACTGGCACTATATCACGAAACTACGTTTCCACCAGAAGAAGTTCTATGTGAAGGTTGCTCCAAAACAACCAGGTAACAGCTGCTGACACCACGCTATCTTGTTAACAGTAACATGTTGCCAGGGAGAGATGGCAAGTAACATTGCTACCTGATAACAACTACTCAGCTACTGTTGACACCACATTACCCTAGGCGGTAGTGAACAGGAACATTGCTTCCTGCTCGATAAAACTAAACACTGTAAACTCCTCTGGAAAGTCTGCCTGGAACACCATGGTTTTTACAAGAGTCTGCCCCCTCCCGATAGGGGTGGAACACTCCCTCGCTCTGTTAGCCAGGTTTGACGTGTTACCATGGTGAGATATGGTTCCCATGGTTACTCTGCTGCTACGAGTCTCATTATGTATGTAATGAATGAATACCCCATTGTTTATTGTCTATGTATTACTCGTGTGTGAGTGGTTTTAGCTCGGTATTTTTTCAGAAAGTTGCCAAGTCCGAGACCCCTACCCGCTCCACTCCTTACAACTCGGAAATGGCGCCACGTGATCAGTCACGTGACAGAACACCACGTGCACGTGATATGACGCACGTGGATGGAATGGCACGCAATGGCTCTCAGCCCAACACTCCACATCGCACGTCAAGACCACGTGACCGGTCAGAGCAACGTGACACGACGCGTGACAGAATGGACTTGACACGTGACATGTCACGTGATCGGAGCCTCGCTCACCAGCAGCACAGATCACGGGAGAGACTAGCTCCGGATTATTCGCGTGGCGCGAGAAATGAAGTTCCAAACCGTTATCAAACAGACTACGAGCAACGACGGAACATTGACTACGAGAGGAGAGGTAACAACTCGCATTCTCTGCCACGCACACGGCCTGACAACACACGACCTGACAACGGTTACTATGACAACTGGAGTGAAAACGTGCCGCTTGCTAAGCGATCCCAATCATTCGGTGCTAAGGATATCCTAGACCTCGACTATATCCAGCAGTATAGCAACAGAGACTATAACAACGGTAACTATGGTAATTACCTTGGTAATTACAATGGTAATTACAATGGTAACTACGGGGCGGAATACAAGAGCACTGGTGCGCTACCTCGTCATAATCAGGGTTATAACGAGGGAAAAGTGTACCGAGACGAGGGAATCAAATCATACTTCACAGACAATATCCTCCAATCAAATCCCCGTAACCATGACAACTCTCATTGGCGGGGCAGTAGTCACGTGCCACACCAGGCAGCCAATCAGAGACCGAGAAATGGAACAAAGAGTACGCCCGATGTACGCATAGCGGCGTCACAACCCGCCTTCATTACTTCCTCAGCGGCGAGGCAGGCGAATTTCCTCATGACAACTGAACTGTAGATGATTGCAGAGGAATTAAGTTGTTAGTGGAGAAAGTGTGGAGCTGTTATACGTTTTGAACTTATGGATTGAAAGTTCCTAACTATATGCGAACTATATGCAGGGGCCATGCCTTTCAGAAATTGACAGTGGAAGATTTTTCTATCGATCATTGTGTAAATCAGAGCATCACATTTAGCAAGTTTGTAGTTGATGTAAATATCACATTTTCCCAGTTTATCAAAGTGCTCGTTACAAAGGTTACAGTTTCAGAATAGCATTATCATTTGGGTCAATATTATGAGGGATGACAATCATTGACCTATCCCAGTTTTATATTGTTTTAACTTTTATATCGATACACCTGACACTTGACTGATTATAATTCCGAGGGTAGAAAAACACTGTGTATCAGACATGTAAGATTTACGTTATATCAATCACAATGTTTACTACAGAATAGCTATGTTCTCGTTTAAAGTGGTTGTTTCTTTGTTTACAGCACAATGATCCAGGTTGAACCATTGAGAGCTGCAGTTAGAGCGGCAGTTTGGAAAATTAGACTCATCGCTGAAATCCAAGTCTCAATTTTAGATCGTTACTTTGTGTTTCACAGGATTGCGCGAAGGAAAGATTGGCTATCTTTCAGCGCGCGAAGATAAGTTTGTACGCGCGCGCAGCGCGTATGCGTGGGAAAATGCATGCTTGCGAATGAATCCAGTAATTCCCAACGGAATTTAACCGTGACTGATGCATTAAAATTGGTTAAATGTCCACCTAGAAGGTTGACAGCAAAAAGCAAACAAGCTGATCAAGTTATTTTAATTTAAAACAAAAACCATTCAATATATAACCAACAAATACTAACATCAATTACTATAAGGTACATTTATTTTCTGGTATAAAGGAAGATTAAAGGAATTTCGATGAGAAAAAGTGCCGTGTGATCTCTGATAGAGTTCAGAGTTCAAAGCAAACATAAATCTGCAAATAAAAGCGGTCAGTTCCTTTATTTCATTCTTTTGCTACTCGAAAAAACTTTAAAATTTGACTTCGGTGGTTTTATCGGGCGTACAAATATCGTATTCCTTGATACGAAACGAAAAACATACATTCATTTAGAGATAAAAAGTGATTTTTGTATGTTCAAGTAAAATAAAACAGTATGCGACTTTTTAAATAGCACAAAATTGGACAAATTTGAGTTATCGACACATCTAAAACGTAGTTCATACCACAGGCTTCATCAGAGAGTGAAACTGGTTAAACTTGATTGTTCTAAACTCTCAGATTCCTCTTCTATAGCTTCCAGTGCGTTGGGAGTGAAGTGAGTGAACTTATCCTGCTTACATGGGTTATACGTCTTCATCAGGAACTCCTCGTCTAGACTTGGGTCGTCCGAGGACTTGCGTTGTCTTTCCTTCGCCTGGGACATGAGTCTGTACAAGAATGTAGATGGGGATTAATCGCGATTTCTCAAATTTTTGTCCAAAGAGATATCTATCATTTATTCGCGTGAGATGTGGAGAAAATCGAACATCTAAAGCATTGAGAAATTTGACCACAATATAGATTTTGACTTCTGACACGCACCGCTTGATTCATCTGCCGTCTCTGCCAGAGGAAGTAAGCAAGGAATATGAGAACTGCTAACAGAGTGACAAATCCCAGCATCAATCCGATTAAGAGTTGCTGTTCTTCCTTACGTGGTTCATTCCTGTATGAAGTGATAGCAAGTGATACCAAGTGGTGTCAAGCGGAAAGTGGTGTCAAGGGAGAAGTGGTGTCAAGAGAGAAGTGGTGTCAAGCTGAAAGCGGTGTCAAGGGAGAAGTGGTGTCAAGTGGGAGCAGTGTCAAGGGGGATTAATGGCAAGCAGAAAGTGGTGTCAAGCGCAAAGTGATGTCAAGGGTAAGTGGTGTCAAAGAGAGGGTGGTGTTAAAAGTGGTGTTAAACACCCACCTGATGATAGGATCAGTCTTTGAGTTTTGCTTTGACGGTGGACCATCAGTAGACCCATTCTCTATGTCATAGCCAGTTTTGCTGAAGATGTTTTAATTGTTTATCCATTGACTTGCAGTCATTCATTGCAAATGAATAAAGAATTGCGAAAACAATGAAACAAATACTTCAAAAAGTGGGTGAAACCATTAAATCTGTAGTCTCGTAAGATGCTTACTCTGATTGAACAGTGCTTGGTGTGGTCGATTGTAAATTGACTAAGGTATGGTGGTCACGGTAGGGGTCGGTGTACTCTTCATCGGTAATTAGGGAACATTGACCTGTAATTGTAAACAAAAATGTGATCGAAAATGTAGAGACTGGATCAAAACTTGATTGAAAGTCTATCTCCATAATAAATGCCACAAACACACACATACATACAATTCTCCCAATATAGTACACACATTCGTAGTATATACATCCTGCATACCCTATGATCTAACTAACATGCATACACACACACACATACACACAACGTATACAAACGTATGTGGCCGTGATAGAATTTAACAAGTACGTGTTAAGTAAACAAAGAACTCTATATAAATCCTTGAATGAACCTTGACTCAAAATTGGTGTGTATTCGATGTCATTTCTTGATCATACTTGCGAAACTTGACGCGATCATGCCCATTAATGGCATAATTACTGACAACTGTTCGACAGGAACAGATCATACAGTCAGGATTTGAGAACTCATGCTAATGTATCAGCAATCAAGTACTGAAGAATGCATTTACGAACACTATTTAGCGTACAAATTTGTAAGTCGCCCGAGTTTCGAACGAATCCAAACGGAGCCAGATGGGCACACAATTCTACAATTGCGCGCTGTGAACGTACGTTGCGCGCAGTCCATCACAAAATTATTTCCGCGCGTTCGGTCAAGTCAGCGTTTTCGAGCTCGAAAAGCAGAGACTTGTAGCCGATCACTACTTTTCGCTTGACTAATGTTCTGAAATAACGGTGTATGTTTTTAAAGAACGATTGTAAACGGGTTTATCATATTACACATTGAAATTCTGCGATAAACGAAGCACAATTTCGTGAGATTTTACACAAATTGTTCCGTAGCTCCACTTAGATCGCTTTGCACATGAAGTAAAAAATGTCCAGCCCAACAATGGAAATATCATGAGAGTTAGTTTCATTGAACACCATAAACTTGGGGGCAGTTTAAAATACTAGTAGAGGAGGCATACGAATGACTTAATTGGGGGCAGAGTTAAGTGATATCAAATAACAGACGTATTCCTCATTACATCACTTCAACTATGTAGGGAAATTGTGGGGCATTTAATTAGATCATTATCCAGAACCAGACCCCCATGATACACAATGTGAGTGTGTGTGTGTGAGAGAGAGAGAGAGAGAGGAGGAGAGAGAGAAAATAGTGGGATGCGTGGTTTGATAGAAATATAGTGAATAAATTTGCAGGATTGGAATCCAAAATGGATACCAAGTTTTGTTGGAATGCAGGTAAAAAACCTTGTCGAAATCTAAACACTAATGTTTCTCATGGAATGTTGTTGATTTTCTCGTTGTCAAGACAATTTTCACCCAATTTACACCTAATATTGATGAGTGTTTGGACTTCATAGCATTTGACACAGTGTGTGTGTGTGTGTGTGTTGTGACTATGTGTTAAAAGGTATCCTGCGATTGCGTGTCTGTATGACAGTATAAAGCTAATAGCTATGTGTAGCTATGTGCTGAATAAAGAGACAAGGATAGACAGACCTTCATCATTCACAGACCTCTCTTTAATGAACAGACACACACATACATAAATACACAGGCACTAGTAGACAAGTAGACAGACATACAGTTACACAGAGGCTTATCCACAATCACACAATCACTAAAACTTGCAAACACACACACACACACACACACACAAAGACATCGTAGTATTACCTAGTAACACCTCTTGAAATACGGTTCCAGTAGATTCACTGTTTGTAGCGAGAGCTAGTAGATCCAATCCGTTGATTGATATGTCACTCAGACAACCTGGAGGGAAAGGGATCAAATATAGAGGGGTTGAAAAGTGGGAGGGGGTTGAGGAAGTGGGGTCCTGGAGATTTAGAGGGGTTGAAAAAGCGGGAGTTGACTAAATTGGGAGTTAGAAATAGGAGTTATCTTCCTTTACTCGACAGATATTCCGGGCATAAGTAGGAATACTGCTACTATGAAAACTATGAATAAGTATTTGTTCTTAGCGTTTTTCTCCGAAATCTGCCTATTCCAGGGATATATCTTGGAATTGGTATTTTAAACGGTGGATAACGACACAATATACAGAAGGGAATAAAGATATGCTAAGAGAGAGATACATATCAACCATACATAAGACGTGTAGTATTCAATAAGGAATGAGACGAATGTGAAACATAGTAGGCAGGCTACACTTTGGACAGTCTTCCTGATCAGAATCAGCGAGTTTGAATAAAGTTCTGATACTTACATAGATAACCATGGCATGGGTCATGAAATCACGTGACCAATGAAAACTCCATTGCTATTCTCACTAACAAACCTGCGAAACCGTAGTTGTTCAATTTCAGTGAACTCCCGCCTATCTTGACACTGGTTGTCTGGTTGAATTGCGCTATGTCAACTGTCTCTGACTGTCGCTTTATCCGCGTATCTACCTGTCAATTAACTTGATTGTAATTACGTATACTAAGTTCTAACCAGTTAGCACAAAATTTATACCCAAAATGATTTAAAATGTTTTGTTTTGGTCCCTTCGTTTTTTCAACAAGGGAAGGGTATACGCATTACAATAACTTTGCCCCCTTTCTATCAGATGATATCAAAACCCTCCTTCATAAACAATATCCCGTATAATAACTATGATACAGTCCGTAGCAACATATCATATGTCCATAGCAACACACGTTGCTGCTAACAGGTGACAATAATAGTTGTAGTATATAGCTAGCTACATAATTTGACAGTTCACACATTTTAGACACATAGAGCAGCTATTCCCCAGAGACCCGCGATAAACTATGTCTATATGAGAGAATGCTTTGTGCAGCTCATGTGCAGTAGCCAGTACCAAGCGTCTATATCACTTCGATCTGCAAAATTATGATGAAATGATCGGTTTCAACAACTCGCTTCTTTCGTGAATTGAAAGAGAAACAAATTGAGAAGCGGCCCGAGAAGAATTTGTTCAGGAGGAAATCCTAACTTGAGTCACGCCCTTAATAACTGTCAATACCCTCTCCCTCGTCTCATCAATATTCCAATTGTTATCACTACATCCATAACCCAAGTTAAACAAATTCTCCAACATTTACTATCCGTCAGTCTGAAGTCAACGTCTCTCACTCGACTATGAGATATAACATTTGACGTTTACCATAGATAATTGGAAAATTGCCAACATATAATCCTGATTTCTATTAATAGAAACACGAATTCGTCATCCTGTTCCGATTTATAATTGCAACTCGCTTCCGGAATAATTGCGGCGGAAATTTCGCAAGTTTCCGTGAAGTTTGAACAGTTGTAACAATTAGTTAATCATGAAATTAGCTTACTGTGAGAAGCGAGAAAATTTGGATTGAGGAATAATGTTTCCAAACTGTAAGAGAGTAAGAGAACAGGATACCTACTATTATTCAGTGGTACGTTATTTGACGGTCACATAGAACATCGGCGATGAGGAAACTCCTAGAATTAATTCATCTTACACTACCTAATTCCCTACTTGTTATGATAGGATAAGGGGTNACACGACCAATTGAATCGCCGAATTACCCTCTGTTTTTGCCCGGCTCAACAGCACATTACTTGCCAGTCATCTCTGCATCACTCACTGGCCATCACCGCATCATGATCAGTCATCACTCGTTCATCACCGCATCACTCATGAACATCACCGAATAAGTCGGTCATCACTGCATCACTCACTGATGTCGTCATATCACTAGCCGGTCGTCACTGCATCACAGTCTCTTGCCATTCATCACTCAACCCCTCGCTAGTCATCTAGTCTGAGTCATCCCAGCATCACTTGCGGAATCGCCGCATCACTNACTGTCAGTCATCTTATGTCATGGGTCATGAACATCGAATCGGAATACACGACCAATTGAATCGCCGAGTTACCCTCTGTTTCTGCCCGGCTCAACAGCACATTACTTGCCAGTCATCACCCGTCATCTGCAACACCCGTCATCTGCAACACCGTACCACTACCAGTAGCCAGTTATAATTGTATCACTCACTGGCTATCACCGCATCAGTCATCACCGCATCACTCATGAACATCNAACTTGCAATTCATCACGGATTCCCTCGCGGACATCGCCACATCGCTCGGTCATCACCGCATCACTAACTGATGTCATCACTTGCCCATCATCACCGCATCACTCGCGGACATCACTCGCCCATCATCACAGCATCACTCGCCCATCATCACTGCATCACTTGCTAGTAGTAGTCATCGCTGCATCACTACACTCAGTTTTTTTTATAAGAAACTTATTGAAATCCTAGGCTAGAGGTTTCTTATTTTTCCGCGATTTTGAGCCTACAAGTTTCTTAACAGTTTCTTATTTCTGTATCCTATAGCAATTTTCGAAACTTACTTGAGTCAACATAGTTGTACTAAATTTAGTAGTCTATACCATCGGTGTTCTCAAAATGCCGATCAGAATTGGTAGATATGTAGTATACGGATGAAAGTGAAGGGGCGGGGTCTGGGGGCGCAGCCCCCAGGAGCCAGCCGTTTTCTGTTCATAGATTTGTCGTTGTACTAGGATTCTGTACACAAATTTGAGAATGTTAGGCTCAAAGTTTCTTAGTTTCTTAATTGTAAATCAACGAAGTTTCTTAATTTTTCCTGGATCCTAGGCTAAGTTTCTTAAATTTTCAGAAATCCTAGGCTCAGTTTCTTATATTAGAGAGTTTCTTATAGAAAAAACTGAGTGTAACTGATGTCATCACTTGCCCATCATCACCGCATCACTCGCGAACATTACTTGCCCATCATCACTGCATCACTGTACTCGCCGGTCATCACTGATCAGTCATCACTCAGTCATCACCACATCACTTGCCGGCTTATCGGTCATTACATTTACCGCACTAACACTAACAGTAACTGATGTCATCAAATCACTTGCCATTCATCACGGATTACCTCGCGGACATCGCCACATGATCGCTCGGTCATCAGTCATCACCGCATCACGGAGTGATGTCAACACTTGCCGATCAGCAGCGTCGCGTCACTGCATCACCAGTCGTCATCACCGCCTCCCTAGTGAGTCATCATTGCAACCCTCGCCAGTCATCACATTCACTGCATCACTCGCGGACATCACTGATCACCTGTCACTTGCAGTTTCCAGTCATCACTGCATCACTCGGTCATCACTTGCCCGTCATCACTTTGTACTTGTAGGATTTCACCCTTGTATGATTTCACCCTTGCTGGCGGGATTTTATCCCTGGCCAGTGGCAAGGGCGGAATTACAAATACAATTGCGCGGCGCCGAATGTAGGGAAAAAACCCTACAAGTCGCTGGTCATCACAGCATCAATCGCCGCGGCCGGTCATCACTACATCACTCGTCAGTCATCACTGCATCACTCTGACTCACATTAAGTAATCACGGTGCCCCAGCGGCCATGACCACAGGCGCTTGGCATCACTTGCAGTTGCCAGTCATCGCATTCGCCACAATATCAGCACAATATCATATCACATGTTTGTCATCATCCGTATTCCGTACCTATCACTTGCTTTTGTCAGCTTTCTTCGCTGTTTTAGTCTTCATATAATGTACCTATTGGTCTTATATTTGCATCAATATCAGTAATCGTGACTGTGAGTGCAAATATAAATGGTTATAACCGGTTAGAGTACACCCTGATCCTGATCCTGGACCCATCGGCATTCAGTTCCATATATTGCTCATGCTGTTCACAATTCCTGTCAAAACACAGATACTCGAGAGACCTTCATATACTCATAGCATACGTCATACTGTTAGTGTTAGTGTTACTGGCTAGTACATACTGGCTGTTACTCATACTGGCTAGTTAACACTAACAGTTTTAGTTTGTATTCACTATTAGTATCTTAATCCATAATTCACCATTCAATGTCCATTTTTTGAAACACTTGCGTCATACTCATAGTCATACTCATAGTCATACTCATACTGATAGCGTGATAATACTCATAATCATACTCATAGGTTACAGTCTCGTCTATTCCCAATTCTTTTTATATTACCAACATTCATACTTGCGTCAAAATCCTGACCGAGAAGCATCAGGAAAATTATGAAAATAATTGCAGAGTTTACGTTCCGCGTACATTCTCGCTCGACTTGATAAAATGTCAGGCGTATGCGGTTCCAAATTTTCCAACTCCTATGGGTGTAATATTCAGATATCATCGAACATTGAAACATGTTAATTTCTCGGGTTTAGCTTTTGATCAATGCCGATCCATGCTCTATTTCCCAGATATCTCACGTGAAATCGCTCAATGGACCGACACAAAGTCAGGCACGAGCTGGTTCAAACCTCCTCCTTTTCCCGGAATTTAACCAGGATATAATTGTTTAGGAGCGGATAATTGTCTCCCCGACCTCAACAAACAGAAAACTGTCTATTTCCAGACAAATTGAAACTCAAGCTGATTGGCTGTGACCAATGATTGGTGACCTATGATTGGCTGAAATTATATCTCGCGTCCTACTCCCAATGGCAGTAGTGACGTAGCAGACATGAGCACTCTCACATAGCAAATTCTCACTCTACTACTCCCACATTGTAATAAGATTTTGTTTATTTAGGGGGCAGATACCTGTCTCTCCGACAAAAAGAGGAATATATTTTTACATGAATTGAAACTCTGCCTTCTGATTGGTTGAAAAGGTTTACTCCCTCGGTGTTTGATTGGCGGATATGATGTGTTGTTTTACATTGCTATAATGCGACTCGCCCACGTACCGTAGTACTAGTACCTGTACAGTTTGTGTTGCTATATCAGATGATAATGCACCAGGATGAAAATTTACCATTACATCGTAACTTTCACTAATTTGGCCGCTACTATCACCACCAGTGGTACAAGACGAATCTTGATATGTTGGAAATAATTTAAAATTATGCCGTATAACTATACATTAATGGTTCTTTCATTTTAGAATGAATAATTCTTGAGATTCGGGTTGTGTTTGGACATCCAAAGGCTGTCTTAGTCTAGAAGTGGATGAGAGATCAGTGATCACCTGCAGGTATCTTTTATTGAGCCACCTATTTTTGAGATCCATGATATCGCATCGTTATCGAGTCATTTCTGATTTTCGATTCGCAGAACGCGCAGCTCGCGACCCTCTCTTGCGCATTGATTCAATTAAATCACCAGAGTACTGGCTCTTCTATAAGTATGATGAATAATCACATTGATATTGGCTAATATGGTGCTTTACCACCACTTTAATGGAGGAGATTTGACTGAATCAATAACGATATTCATCCTTACATTCTTTCAGATGAAAGTGAGCCTGTATTAGTATTACAACGTGTTTGGAACAAATAGAGGCAATATCCCAATCTGATTTGCTCAGTATGACTCTGAGTTGTTGCTCAAACCGTGCTCGTGGTCATACTCATACGATTGATCACTGCAATGAGCATGAGTCAGTGCAATGAGCATGAGTAATAGGCAAAAGGGTCATAAGATTTGTAGATGTGTCCATTGTGTCCATCNCTCTTAACGATTCATGATTCTTCGAGTTCAATTAGAGACGGTGATGATGATCATGATGTAAGAGTGATATGAGTATATTTTAATCGTCTTTAATTCATGAAATTGACTTGGACTTTGAGTAGGTAGGTACCTACTATTGCACTATCTCGGTATAATGAATGTGGTTGTAGGTACCTACCTATCATTGTCAAAGAAAATTAAAAAAGTCAATTCTTTGGATTCACAAGATCTGTGACTCCTCAACCACGTTTTATTTCGATGTGACTTGTTGTGACTCCAAATCGTAATGTAATGATTGATTTTAACGTACATATTGATATTCATGACTTTCATTCGACATTTTGATTTATTTTCAGGAGAACGACTGAAGCAACCAAATGACAAGAAGGAAAACTGGATATGAACTGCACTCTTAAATTACCCAGACCGAACGGATTCACATCTCACACCTGAAGATAAGAAGATATAAATTAAGAAGAATATGAATTGAGTTTAGCTGTTGCAGGTGACCTATGGACTGGTCAGTGGTCCAATTGATAGTTCAATTTCATAACAGACTGCCAGCTTAGTCTTATACTTTCTGTCGAGGAACGAGGACTGAACTGACGGACATTCCTTGTGAATCTGAATACATTTTCATTTTTGTTTTCATGGTGTCGACGATCCATGTGCGTCAAAAGAGCATATTTCAAACATTTGTATCGTTATCCAGTCTTACTCTTTATTCGTGTGAATTACTAGTTCCGTTCTTTTCATTTCTAACTTCTTATCCATTATCAATAATATGATATTCATGAATGTTCATGATATTTCTTTGTTATCATTCACTTGTTCAACAGTTTCTAGAGCACAGAGAAGCGTGTAACATGATACGATATATGCGTACGCTACGCATGAAACGACCCATGAAGCTGCGACCGACTTATTTCAATGCCAATTTTCGAAATGTTCCGTACTTTACCCCACATAGCGACCAACACCATGTTTTAGAGGAAAGATCAAGCTTTATCACAGTATGAACCACTAAGGGGGGTAAAGTACGGAACATGAAAATATTTGAGATCGAAAATTCCCTATTTTTGATCGATCATAACTTCTTGAATTATACAAATTTNAATAATTGAGATTGAAAATTCCCTATTTTTGATCGATCGTAACTAGTTGAATTATTCAAATCTGTGTAAAAATGAAAACACTGTCGTAAAGTACAGACTTTCATCTTTCTAATGAGATAAAACAGAGCCAGCTAAGAGTTATACATTATTCACAATCAAGGCTTGAGTACACCACACTTTCTCGATATTCCGCACATTTAGTGCTGCGCGTTCCCCCAAGTTAAAATATCGCGAAATCAGCGCATAGTGCAGAATTAAAAAGGACTTTTCATTTGCCTGGCGATGCTAGGCCCAGCTGACGCGAGCCGCGAGAATAATTTGTTGCGCGGTCGCAATGAAATTCTCGACAGGGGCTATCATCGACAGCCAACTTTTCATTATTAAAAAGGACTTTTCCGAACTACGGACACGCGCAGCGCGCGCGGAGTATTTGGGTCACGCAGCGCGGGAACAACGCGTTGCGTTGCGTGACCCAACCTGGCGCGCCGCGCGCATGGCTTTTTACATATGCTTTTTACATAACTTGATCGCCGATGCAAGCCTGTCCATGTCCGAGGATAACTTTTGCAGCGCGCGCAAAACGAAATTCTCGANAGTGTCTGAGAAACGAAATTCTCGACAGGGTCTATCATCGATCGACAACTAGGTCTGCTATTGCCGGATGTTATCTGTCCAGGCCACTGTTTCTAAGTTTCTTCATTCTTGCGCGCGTGCGCCTTCATCGAAGGCCGCGGCCGAAACGCGATGGAGGCGCGCGCGCGAAAAACAGAGGTCAAATAAAATCTTGTAAGCATCGCCCGATAACGTGCAACAGAATTCTCACAATCTCACTGTCTATTGACTGATTGCTAACAATTATACAATATTACAATGTGAAAATTCGTGATTTTTCGGTATGTCTATTTAGCTGTACATGATTTTCTTTGCATTCAAAATTCAAATAATCCCAAAAAAATGGTTTCAGGTTAATACAAAATAAACTCAGTCTCCTTTATGTATGATTTCTCAGATGTTCAGATATGCCACACTGTAATTAACCTATTTTTATGTACTATTAGGAATGTTTGCACCAGAAGAAGTTTTCTCAAAAAAGTCTCTTCCTAAAGGATACTACTATCCATCCCCATATAACCAACAGAATGGAGCAGAAGCTTTCGTAGAGTCAAATAATGACACAAATATCAGCATAGATATGAAGAATACAAGTCAACCTGAGGGTGAAAATCTGCTAACAAAAAATGATGATTCCTCTGAATCAGTTGATGATCTGATTAGGGAAATTGACAAAAATTTGTCTCTGGACCCTGATTTTCAACCTCCTGAAGCAGCAGTCAAGACAGACATTGGCAACATATTGTCTGTTAGTGGATGCTCAAATAACGTTAGTCAACATAGTGTGATATCTCCAGATGCACTGAATTTCTACCTCAATAGATTCAAGAACCATGATCCTACTCATCCAACAAAAAGACCATGCCATAATGATCAGACTACTTCCCATCCTGATAGTAAAAGAAATGTGGAAACTGAAAGCAATGAAGTTGATGTGACATCAAAGAGTTCTATTTCATATGATTCCACCACTTTTTTGAATAATGTGTTGAGTTCAGATGACAGTTCCCCATGGGAATTTCAAGAAAATGTTTCAATCAGCCCAAATCACTCATATTTGCCAAAAGGCAAGAACAATATCACTCCCCCAAAGAATAAACCGTCATTTATTGAAGAACTGACTGGAAAATCATTCACAGAGTTGTCCAAGCTGGTGCCAGATGAGGTTTTGAATCCAAGGAGTGAAAATGATGACATACTCTATCAGTGGAGATTGAAAAAGAAGATAACTGAGGCCAAGAAAACTGAGGACATGAGTGTTTTGTCAAACCTTCCGACTACTGAAGAAGTTGAGGCAATACCATTACCATTAAAAGATTCAAGAGGTCCTGCAGAAATACCAGAGAAGAGAACCATCAATGTTTCGAGAGAGATTCAAACTGAGGCTGAAAAAGTTCAAATTGGTTGTCAAGTTGATTTTGCACCTAGTCCAAAGAAATCAAATTCCTGCCATGTCGATGTTGTTTCAAGTCCAAAGAGACTGAATACTCATCAGGTTGATGTTGGGTGTAGTCCTAAGAAACTGGATTCAGAGGATCCTCCAAAATGCATAAACAAAGGGATCTTAAACCTCATCTATAATCAGGACTCGTGTTCAGATTTCTCTATTTCAAGTGTCTCAACAGATGATCTCACCAATATCTCCTTTCTTGATGATGAAGAGGACGAACAGCCTTTGGAAGGGGAACAACAAAATAATTCGGCAGATCCGCTGGACAAAACTCTGGAGGTATCTAATAAGTCCCAAGATAAGGGTAATGATACCTTAGAAGATGTAATGGACGTGGTTGATTCCAGATCTCACGATAAGCTTAGGGCAAACTCGGGCACGGAACAGCAGTTTCCAGTAGAGTGTAAATTTGAGGATGAAGAAAAGACAGAAGAGCTCATTGCATACCTTGACAACATAAAAGATTCATTGGATGATGAATTGTTGGATGTATTCATTGACAAGTATAAATCAGTCCTCTCCCAAATAAAGGCTATTGAGAATGAAATCAATTTTAGATGCAATGAACTTTAGTCATTTGTTCCGTTTTCAGATCAATTTGATATCATAAAGTGATTGTTTAAGATGAATAATTCATTTTTTAGGTATACCATACTTTTTGTAACTTTTAACTCAGATTGCATACACTACTTATAACTACATAGTACATAGTACTTACTCGCATGCATTATTTTTGATTTATTTATTGGTATCAGATTGTTTTCAGATCTCTATTTTGATGTTTTGATACTATTACTGTAACTATCACCTATTTATTGCAATTCTAATATACAAACGGATACTGTGTTACCTATATACAAAATAGTGAGTGTGAGTGAACCAACTGCCTAGGATCATAGTTGAAAATCGGACGCAGACATTTTGTAAAAAGAATTGAATTTTAGCTAAAAACCTAGTACATTTTTACGGTAATGATCAGTTTGTATATTCCTGTACCTGGTAGCCATATATATGTCTCTGATGAAGAAGTACAGGATATCGGAAGAGCAGCTGTTCTCCAGAACACCCACCCCTCCCTCCACGCCTAGCTTGAGGTCCGGGCTCCCTGGTGAGTGAACATCGTGAGCAATTATAGCTACTGATCATTCGAGGTCACCCAATTCAACTTTGTGGATCTTCACCTATTTCAATTATAACATTCTATGCTCATTGATATAGAATCGTGAGAAAAGCACGAAGGCAATCTTTGAATCGACCTTCATTCATACATTGCTCAGAATTATAACCTCAGCTTCAAGACAGACACCAAGGAAACTGATCAAACTCAACTTACAGTCCACGTCAAGTGAGCTGTTGATTCAACCTGGATCAATTGACATCTTCAGCTGCAATGTCATACCTAGCATAAGTAAATACGGTTAGTGAAACTGAGTTTGGATTGATGTTGTCATGTTGATCAATATCCATAATGAATGATTTATAGCGATCAATATATCAGAGGTCCCAAAAGAATGTGAAGATGGTATAAAGATTGCAGTAAAACTTCCCGAGATTTTAAAAAAGCAGTCAAATAGAATTTGCAGAAGGTATGTAATGTCAATCGTAAAAACAGCTGAAAACAGGGACCTACAGTTGAAACAATGTAACTGTACAATACGAATCAAATTGACAAAACTTTTTCTCAACAGATTTCGTCAAAACACAAAGATCGGCAGTATCAAATCTTGGATTGACTCTGAAATTTCACCCGAAATAATGTCAAACACCTCACATGGCACTCAACTTGAACCACGCGACACCAGAGAAGAGTCATGTGGCACCAAACTTGGCAATGGTCCAGGAAAGTACCTCCTGAAACACAGTGCACCTCCTTGTGACGCTCTGGGTGATGATGCTTCGACCCTGGCAGATTGCGGAATTGTATCTAATACTCTTCTTGTTATGGAGCAATTGGATAATGATTAGTGGAACTTGATTAGTGGACCCTTAGGGAATAGAGTTTTGTAGAGATGTATTATTTTCTGTGTATTAAAGATTGTAAATAACATGTCAGAATATTTTAAGATGATGAATAATGACAAAGTTAATTTCTATGACTTGATGAGAGGATAATAGAACTTAAATTCTATTTCCAATCGATTCAGCGTCCGAAATGTAAATGGCTGCAGGGATTCTTCTTCAGTCTGAACGTCGTCAGAACTAAGAATAAGAATAGTTAAAAATTAAGAATATCAGACCACAGCTTATTAAATGCAATATGCGTGGAGGAAACATGATATCGCAAATCAGAGTTCTTATCTCTTCTTCCGTGCACCACTTCTGCTTGTCCACCCTCTCGTCTGTACTTTTTCTGTTCGGGAGTCACATGACTACCAGCTATCGCGTCCTGGGATGGCTGAAGCATAGTCTTGCTATACATGGTTCATATATATTTTGAAAACAGGCATTATTACTCACAATCACGGTACCAGCTGGTGCCGCGAAATCCCAATTCCTGATCCTCCTCATTCCCCCAGCCATGAGTGTCAGATCTATCCTATTTCCGCTCGTGTTAGTTACAATGCTAAGCTCAGCAACGCCTTCTCCAGTGATGAGCAACACCCCTGTTGCCCTTGGCAACCCTGATTCCACAAAGGGTTCAAGCTGTGGGACTTGTCTTGTCGTATTCGGTGAGCTCAGGGTATTCTTCAACACGCGACATCATACAACCGATGAAATGATTGACTGGATGGTGAATCTCTGTGATAAACTGCCGTCCATCCTTGCCCGCGAGTGTGGGAGTGGTGTCAACTTCTACGGACATTACTATCTCGATGTTTTGATGAAGGAGCAAGGTCCTCAGATGATTTGTGCTGATCTGGAGCTGTGTTAACTCGCCTCTGTATAACTGATGTATTCTGTTTTTTCCAATCGAATTTAACATTTCCTGATGAGAATAAAAGTACCAATGATCAGGTGCGAATGAAAGAATAAAATGGATCACTTCGGTCTCTGTACGCCTCTTTTCTCTATGTACATTGTCCAGTGAGTCTGAACAACTGAAACACGAGGGTCACTTGTCCAGGGTCTATCTTGTGACCAGGGTCTCGTGTGTCCCGAGCTTGCATTTCCTAGAGGAGAGATAAGCAAATTTGCAGCCATACTTCTGCTTTCGATGCAGAAAATAATCCAGCAATATGATAATATTTTATGCAGATTGTAGAGAATAAATATGAGAAATCTATCAATTCCAAATTCAATTAGCCCAAACATTAAATCTGATCCCTGTAAGATTTCCGTTATCAGTCACATGATGGACCATGCTCTGGTATAAATCCTACTTCCATCCCTCTCGCCTTATTTTAGGATCGAAATCGCGGGTTCGTCTCGTATTTTTCAAATTATAACCTTGAGTGTGCGAGTTTGTCAGTGTTTTTCCAACATGTTACTTTTCATCCTCTCCGCCGTCTTGTTGTCCGTGCTATCGCCCGTCTCGTGCCGGACTTGTTCCGAACTCGAGTCAAAACTGAGACAATGTGTGTGCGGGGGAGCTCTGAGGTTGACACTGAACCCCGGGTGGGGACCGGAGTGTGCGGTGGGGAAACAGTTGAGGAGGGGTGAAATGTGTGAAATGTGGCTCAGATGGACGGCAGTTCAGTGCCCCAGCACCTACCAGAATTTGCTGAGGTAGGTTGTCTCTCCACCAATTCAGGTACTTTTTGCGAGGAGGATTGGAAATATCAGGGGTTTTGACGTCGTATTCAATTGTAGGAATAATCTGAAAAATGTTGGGTAGGTAGGTAATGGCCAATTACAATGGGTATATAATCTTTTCATTTTTCCCAAAAACATGCAGTATATTTTAGGACAGCTATGAATCATTTTGTGTGTAAGAATTCGGTCCGATTAATACGGTTTACCAGTACGAGTCTGCCCCTTAGAACACTTAGCTCATTCAGGTTAGTATCGAGAACAAATTATGAGTTTTTTCCACAGATTTGCCGTACTGAAGTGTAGTAGTCAATGACCGAGTACATAAGATCTTGTGACCAAAAGTATTTCAACTATTGTCATGTGGTATTGACGTCGTGACGTCATGATAATAAAAGTGTATATATTTTCCATGTGATTTGTAACCTGATACAGTATTATTTTCTCTCATGACAAGTTTACTCTTTCGTTGTGAACGATTTTATAGTGTGCGAGAAAAGCCGAAAAAAAGATTGACCCTGTTTAGAAAAATCTTGTTTATCATAGAGTGACTTATGCTCATCATTGCAATTGCATGAATCTCCTATAGTTACTAAGTTCCCTAACTCTAGCAACAATATGCCTATGCCCATGTGAGTAACCGATGCGTTCATGTCTTTCTATAGGCTTAGCTTTTTCCGTAAAAATGATGAAAACATCTACTTTCCTAGGCAGCATTCGCTGTTTGCATCTCTGAATGATGTTCTGTAGTAATCAATTATTGAATCATCTTCACGAAGATTGGTCCAATAATTCAATGTTACTCCCTCGTTTTTCAGGAAGCCTGATGAGATCCCAACCTACTATCAGATGGGGCCTCACACCCTCAAAATCCCGAACTCCGTTTTCAAGGACAACAGAAGACGGGTAAGTGGTTAATAGGTAATGATCTCTGAAACAGATCCTTCGATTCAATCGATTCAATCCCATATTACTGTGAATCGACCATCTGGATATTTTCTAAGAACCGCTAAAATCGTCTCTTCATTTTCATTAGTTTTTATAAGCCAGAAATCTCATTTTTCGAAACATTCAACTCACCCCAGATCTGTGAGCGACTGAGCAGTCGTATGCAGGAGTCGGCAGGATCCCTCATTTTCCTGCAAGGAGGCGCTCAGGAGAACCAATATGATACCGACCGAGGCATCGAGTTTGATCAGGTTTGACGTCATTCTCCCGTTGTCAGCTTGTTATCTCAGCATGGTACTTCATGATAGTGCAGTCAAGGGTGGTGTCAAGTGTCCGCCTGATGTGTCTCGCGGAAGTGGTGCCAAGACTCTTGGTCCAATGTGTCAAAGGGACCGGCGACAATAATCGCGGGACTTCTTGATGTGTAAAGCTGGTGGTGTCAAGAGTCTCAAACTTTACAACACTATTTCCCTGTCTGTAACTATAATTCTTCAGGAATCGTATTTCACGTGGATGTTCGGTGTCATGGAGGGTGACTTTTACGGTGCTGTAGCTGTTGACACCTGCACTAGTTACCTTTTCATGCCACGACTACCTGAATCTTATGCCGTCTGGATGGGACCGTGAGTGTACGATGAGCCATGTTATAATCAGTGTCTCATGAATGAAAAAATGAATAATGTCAACTACTATAATACCTCCTGTAATTCTGTAGTTCCTACCACTTTCGATATTTCAAATTCTAACTGGTGGAGGAAAACACAGGTCTATAATAAACCACCATCTTACACCATCACAGGTTGAAAACTCCAGAATATTTCAAGATCCGATACGGTGTTGACTATGTGCACTACTCCGACGAAATCGCCGATGTTTTGGAACGAGTCAACCCCACCTCTCTTCTGATCATGAATGGTACAAACACTGACAGTGGTTCAGAATACCCGCATCCTAGTTTCGATGGAATGGATAAGTTCAAGATCGATGATTCTTTCCTCTACCTTGAGATGGCTGACATGTGAGTTTCCCCGTTGACCTTGTTTCGGCGTGACCTCATTTCCGATTACGGTCCCTTTCCACCCAATATTAAAATGCTTGTTTCAATAAAAGTGCAAGCATATCACACAACACTTGTGTTATTAAAGCAACAAATGAGACATGAAATGCATTGCCGGGCGGCCAAGTTTATCCTCCCATAATATTCGATGGTGAATTTGAAGAATATCCAATTTTTCGCCATGGGATAGCTTCCTTCATATTTGTCCCAAACAATTTCCTCTTCATTCAACTTTTCCATTCCCCCAGTCGCGTATACAAGACCGAAGCTGAAATGGAGATCATGAGATATGTCGCTCAAAAGAGTTGT
This sequence comes from Beroe ovata, assembly GCA_946803715.1. Classification (NCBI taxonomy): domain Eukaryota; kingdom Metazoa; phylum Ctenophora; class Nuda; order Beroida; family Beroidae; genus Beroe; species Beroe ovata. The sequence goes on along the minus strand of CAMPET010000163.1, from coordinate 122,846 downwards.
GAGGCACACAAGGCATCCATGAAGGTCATGGCTCCCGGCAAAATGGAGTATGAGGGCGAATCGTGAGTCTTTTGATCTGATGAGGAGTTGCGCATATCACATGATAGCGGTTGACCGATGAAAATCGATGCACCCTATCAAATATCGATACCTCGATAAACGCTGCCACAATTATTGAGACATTTCCTTCAAAAGAAGTCCTCCAATCTCCCATCTTTTCCTTGCTTCTTATGCCACATCTATCTCAGGACGTTCAAGCACTACGCGTACATGAACGGAGGAATGCGATTTACTGGGTACACGTGCATTTGTGCTAGGTTAGTAACTTTGGTTTTTGCTTTGTAGCTGCCGTGATTAACATTGATCAATTTGATTGGATCAAACAACCGTTCTGCGAAGGATGTTGCTAATTCATTGTTGGTATAATATTTCACAGTGGAGCAAACTCAGCAATTCTGCACTATGGGCACGCTGGTGAACCTAATGATAAGATGGCAAATGACGGAGATATCCTGTGAGTCATAATATATTGGAAATTTGTAAGTTTATCGGTCTCACACCTTGGAAAGTTGCCAAGTCTTCATTAAAACTTGACAAAAACTCCCAGGTTGTTTGATATGGGTGCTGAATACGCAGGATACACTGCCGATATCACAGTCTCATGGCCAGTCAATGGAAAGTTCACCGACAAGCAGAAATTTGTGTACAATACCTGCCTGAAAGCTAACAGAGCTGTTATGGAATCTATGAAGCCTGGTATAAATTAGTAAAAGCTGCGAGAAATTTATTTTGCCGTTGTTTGAGTGTACGGAACGCGCGAAATCATTTGCAAAATTTGTCTTTCCTTCGCGCAAAGAAACAATCAAGACGCGCGCGCACACAAAGGAACACAGCGCGCGTACTTTGTACCAAAATGGCAATTCCTCTTTTCAATTTCGGATTTCCATTCTTCAGGTGTTTCGTGGATTGACATGCATCGTTTGGCAGAGCATGTCATCCTAGAGGAGTTCATTAAAGAAGGACTTCTTGTTGGTTAGCATCACGTTCATTGCATGACCCAAATTTTCAGGAAATGAACTTCCATGTCCAATCCGCATGACAAGTGCTTGTTATTAACGATGCTTCTCCAATGATGAACAGGTGATATAGACGATATGAAGAAAGTGTTCCTTGGTGCAGTTTTCTTCCCACATGGTCTAGGACATTTCCTTGGACTTGACGTACACGACGTCGGTAAGTCGTGCTCTCTTTCTCAATCGTCATAAATTGGTACTTTTCGATTTTCAACGATCAAAGTTTGAATTATCTCGTAAAATATTTACTCCAGGTGGCTATGTGAACGCTCCACTCAGAATTGACGAGCCGGGGATCAAGTATCTGAGAACGACGAGGACTCTGGAGAAGGGAATGGTGCTCACGGTTGAGCCTGGAGTCTATTTCAACGATGTGGTGAGTGACAGATTCGGCAGGATTTAACATGGAACTGAAAATCGCCAGATTAACGGCGTGAATTTTGATGAGGACTTTGAAGAAAAACGTCGCAAAATATGCCCTCCTCTCAGTTGCTGGACGCTGCCTATGATAACCAAGATCAAGCGAAGTTCATGGTCAAGGAAAAGATCGATCAGTATCGAGGAATGGGAGGGGTAAGTATATGCCCACGATTTTCATGACTCACCCATTATTCACCAGAGACAATAACTCTGTATTTTCACCTCTCCGCATACTGTAATTAACTTATTCCACTCCTGATAGGTCCGTATCGAAGACAATGTGGCGGTGACAGCTGACGGGTACGAGCTACTGTCACATGATGTACCGCGGACTGTTGAGGAGATTGAGTCTTTCCTCGCACAGAAATAGACGAGACCGAGACGAGGTGTTTTAGATGTGAATTTGGACGTGAAATTTATTGCAGAAAAACTAAACTTTACAAGATTGATATCGCTTGAACTTTGCCGTGCATTTTGTCTTAAATTTTCAACATTCAACTATCCGTGTCCAGTTTGAATTTGACATTTTTTGCCATTTAAAATTGATGATTTGATCGCGCAATCAATGTGTTTATCTTTGTCAACAAAAGCACACTGGTTTTAAACTTTCAACTAATATATATTGTGCAATATTTACAATTTTATACAAATCAATTATTTCATACAAACTGGGATTCCATCTGCTTAAATACACAAACCTCTCAAAAGAGTGAGGGAGCATGATTGTTTCTGAAAATTCTGAAAGGGATGACTAAATACTGACATATCTGGCCCAGAGCTCAGGACCTGGGAAAAAATGTCCACAGTGATTACATATGAAATTGGCTGCCGCAGGCACAATTACTGAACGGGTCTCACTCTCAAGCCTTCACTTCATCGTCAACGTGAACTTTCCTCAGCTTTCGCAAATCCTTGGTGATCTGATGGCGTGACTNGGGGACAATTGACTACTCCGCCGACGCCCTCTTTTTGCCCTCAAAATGCCCATTTTTACCCCCCCCTTCCGCCCCCAAGCTGCCGCCTTTTCACCCCCTTCTGTGCCCCCAAAATGTCCCATTTGTTCCCCCTTTTTGCCCGTTGCGTGTCCTATGGGCGCCACCTTTTCGCCCCCTTTGTGCGCCCTTTTTCAACCGTCTCCTACACAAACGTTCCCGAATTGCCCCCTCTGCTCCCCCTTTGTGCCCCCTTTCTGTCCCCATTGTACTCCTTTGCATAAACTTTCCCAAATTGTCCCTTATGGGCCCCTTTCTCGCCCTCTTGGGGGCGAAAAGGTGGAACTTTGGGGACGAAAAGGGGGCTAAAAAAGGGGCATTTTAGGGGCGAAAAGGGGGCGTCCGCAGAGCAGTCAATGGCCCAACAGGGTGTTACAAACTAGCCAGGGTGTTCACACTAATAAACTTGCACTTCCACAGTTGCACACACGCTCTCACAAACACACACAAACACACACACACACACACACACA
>CAMPET010000163.1:91482-119368 GCA_946803715.1 Beroe ovata | reverse complement strand
CTACGACATTCAGGCCAGCGTGATTCAGATGTAACTTTACGTCTTCTTCTGCAATACCGTATTCCGTCTTCAGGGCATTTTTAGAATAGTCGAACAGAATTGTCCAAATGTCGATCACATGTACCCCCTGCATGAGAGTGAAATCAGTTTGTGAATATTGGCCATTCTATTGTAATGCATATTTGGGCAAAATAAAGACGAGAACCCTGGATGAAACTCACCTGAAGTCTGAAGAAGCATTTGTTTAGGTGCCTTGCCCTACAATATGTCGGTTGAACCTAGACATCACATCTCACGTCACACATACCGTGCACGCAGTTTGTTAAAGGTGTCAAAAATATCTTTTCCTGAAATCTTAATTGGCAGCAGCAATCGTTCAAAGGCACAAACGCTAGTAGTAGTGTCAATATACAATTACCTACCTTATCAACATGGCATCTATAAAGTTCTACCAGTAGCTAGGGAATTACTCGATAATGTCTTCGTAGTTTGATTGCACGATACTAGCGTATTATAGCTGGATTCGGTTAGAAAATCGAATTTGATGGGATTTTGTTGTAATAACATTTCGTTTGAGGCTCATTTATGTCGATATTTGCAGAAATGCACATAAACGTGTCAAAATGACGATCAGGCGGAGTATTATTATACAGCAAATAGTATAGAGACATTCCAGTAGGTCACGACTTGATCAACAAGCACTCAGGCCGGACCACCAAACATAATTTCTGAGGAATTATAAACGACATCAAGCACGGTTTCAACATATACGGGAATTGACTGAATTCATGGGAGGAAGTTGCAAACGCGCGCACGCACGGATCGACTAAATTCATGGGAGGAAGTTGCAAACGCGCACGCATGTAATGCTGAAATATGCGGCGCGGCTCGTCACATGTCACGAAAAACATCTCCTGTTACAAGCTGTGACGAATTTATTTTGCCGTTGTTTGAGTGTACGGAACGCGCGAAATCATTTGCAAAATTTGTCTTTCCTTCGCGCAAAGAAACAATCAAGACGCGCGCGCGCACGCAATTAAAGGAATACAGCGCGCGTAATTTGTACCAAAATGGCAATTTCTCTTTTCAATTTCGGCAATTTCCATTCTTCAGGTGTTTCGTGGATTGACATGCATCGTTTGGCAGAGCATGTCATCTTAGAGGAGTTCATTAAAGAAGGACTTCTTGTTGGTTAGCATAACGTTCATTGCATGACCCAAATTTCCAGGAAATGAACTTGCTTGTTACTAATGATGCTTCTCCTATAATGAACAGGTGATATAGACGATATGAAGAAAGTGTTTCTGGGTGCAGTTTTCTTCCCACATGGTCTAGGACATTTCCTTGGACTTGACGTACACGACGTCGGTAAGGCACGCTCTCTTTCTCAATCGTCATAAATTGGAACTTTTCCATTTTCCACGATCAAAGTTTGAATTTTCTCACAAAATATTTACTCCAGGTGGCTATGTGAACGCTCCACTCAGAATTGACGAGCCGGGGATCAAGTATCTGAGAACGACGAGGACTCTGGAGAAGGGAATGGTGCTCACAGTTGAGCCTGGAGTCTACTTCAACGATGTGGTGAGTGACAGATTCGGCGCGATTAAACATGGAACTGAAAATCGCCTGATTAACGGCATGAACTATGATGAGGTCTTTCGACAAAGTCTGAAGAAAAACGTCACAAAATATGCTCGCCTCTCAGTTGCTGGACGCTGCCTATGATAACCCAGATCAAGCAAAGTTCATGGTCAAGGAGAAGATCGATCAATATCGAGGGATGGGAGGGGTAAGTATATGGCCACGATTTTCATGACTAGAATTTCACCCACTATTCACTAGAGACAATAATTCTGTATTTTGACCTCTCCGCAGACTTTAATTAACTTATTCCACTCCTAATAGGTCCGTATAGAAGACAATGTGGCGGTGACAGCTGACGGGTACGAGCTACTGTCACATGATGTACCACGGACAGTTGAGGAGATCGAGTCTTTCCTCGCACAGAAATAGACGAGGCCGGGGACGAGAAAAACTAAACTTTACAAGATTGATATAGTTTGAATTTAGTCGTACATTTTGTCTTAAATTTTCAACATTAAACGATCCGTATCCGGTTTGAATTTGACAATTTTTTTGCCATTTCAAATTGATGATTTGATCGCGCAATCAATGTGTTTATCTTTGTCAACAAAAGCACACTGGTTTTAAACTTTCAACTAATATATATTGTGCAATATTTACAATTTTATACAAATACAAATCAATTATTTCATACAAACTGGGATTCCCTCTGCTAAAATACACAAACTTCTCAACGTGGAGAGTGAGCATGATTGTTCTGAAAATTCTGAAAGGGATGACTAAATACTGACATATCTGGCCCAGAGCTCAGCACCTGGGAAAAAATGTCCACAGTGATTACATATGAAATTGGCTGCCGCAGGCACAATTACTGAACGGGTCTCACTCTCAAGCCTTCACTTCATCGTCAACGTGAACTTTCCTCAGCTTTCGCAAATCCTTGGTGATCTGATGGCGTGACTGGTTAGATGGATTGTTGCTATGACAACATCACTTAGTTGCCATGACGACAGAGTTGCTGTATACGCACCTGATGTTCTCGGACAAGCAGCTTCCTCTGGTTCTGCAACTCTAACTTATGTTCAGTGAGTGCTTGGGAACGTTTGATCAGAGTTAACAGTTCCTGTAACGCGAATCTCAGTAAATAAAACACCGCCTTATCATTCTACCCCATATAATTGCAAAGGATCACGCTGCTCTCTTAGAATGGAAGATTCAGGAATCTCCAACGTCTCCCTCACTTTTCTAAGGAGCTTGTTCTCTGAACTTATCTTCTGAGTATGCTCGACCAAACACTGCACTGCTTCATCGTTTGCTTTCTGCTTCATCTGAGGTGATATGCCGGTTTTAGGGAACAATAGACTTGGGGTAATTTCTTAGAGATGAGCATGATTTCTTGAAGTACATGAGCAAATTAAGTTTGTCCCAGAAACAATTAAACTACCATCAAATTCCAGACATTACCTGTTTTATCTTCTGATCGGCGTCCTGTTCATGGCTGACTTTCTCCTTCAGGAAGTTGCTCTTCATCGCTTGAAGCGCTTCCGAGTGTTCGATCTTCAGTCGTTCAACCTCTGTCTCGAGACGACTGATCTCTGCTTCCTAAGAAGTAAATTAGTAATAATTGCACATCCCCACACTTGCACACCCCCACACTTGCACACCCCCACACTTGCACACCCTCACCCAGAGAGAGTAGACCTATTCAAACCTGTTCAAGGCGGATGTGTTGGTACTCAGCCAAGTCCTGTAGATCCCTCGTCACCTGCGCGTACTCAGCTTCCTTTGTCATCAGCATATCCTTCAGATCCTGCTTCCGTTTCTGAGTACGGGGAGGGATGTGAATTAGTGTTCATAAGGGAGTCAAGATCCGTGACTTTTAAATTCAGCAAAATAAATCATTATGGGAATTAGGGGAAGGGGAGGGGATACATCTTGAAAATTAAATTTGTGCCCGTGGATTGAAACTTGCGAATCGAGAGGAAGATGGCCAAATCTTGCGAAAAAATGCCATAAAATAACGAAAGAAACCAATCCCATTTAATTGTCTTCAAAATATCATCAATGAATATCCTGTTGAGTTATTTACAAGTGACATCGCCCAGCAATAATATCATGACACCAGTATCATCCTGATGACGACAGTCTATCGTCGAGTGAGACACGTCATAGCGTTTGTACGATGACGCCAATATCATCATACTGATGACGTCATACTCATGCATGTATGATGACGTAATCTAGTAAGCGTCCACGCTGAATCTCATTTCATGAGAGGACAACTCGTTGTACACTCCCTTACTCTCACACGTGCATTCTGGAACTCGCTTATGTTGCCACACTTGAGTGAAGGGAACCTTCATCCTGAATATGTGATGGTGTCAAAACAACAAGCTGTTGTCATTGAGGTGGCGTCTAAAAGTCAACAACGTTGAATTGTAGTTTGATCGCTATCAAAGTACTCAAAGTGTCAACATGCTGACACCACAAATACAAATACCTGTACTTGTAGAGCAGAGCTTTACACCTCACGCTAGTACCGGGTGCCGCCACACAGTTATAATCAGCCTGGACAGATTTAGTCACGCTCCGCTCCGTAGCATACGAAAACTCGTACGAAACCGATACTTCCAACGATATTTTCCCCTCCGCAAGCGATGGAATTCCGCTCTTAAACTCCGTTCCCGCGGTAACGGAAACCCCGGCAGTGTGCGTGAAGCTGGATGTTTCCGTCACTTCCTCGGCCACGGAAAACGTTATCGACTGCTCGGAGGTGGAATCCTCATTATCGATGTACTGATATCCGATAACCTCGGGCCGATACGCTTTCACACTCCCTGAGTCTCGATCAAACTCGGTTCTGATCAGGGTATAGGATGAACCGTCTATAGATTCCGGACAGGAGCAGCCCTCAATTTCCAGACAATTCCGAGGGTACGCTTCGTACCAATCGTTGTCCGTCAGTTGCCCGCTGTTTGCCGTCACTGAACCATCAGCCGCCGTCGAAATGTATTTTCCAAAGTGATTCCGGATGGCGACCCTATCCATATCTTGATGTAGGGTGAAGAATCCGTTCCCTGCCTTCGCCTCTTTGTACTTAGGCCAGTTGGTGTGTATGTCATTCTTTTTCCAGTAGAAATAACCCTTTTCCCCGATGTTCAGATATTTCTTACGATCTGACGCATACAGGAATCCTGACCGGAATCCCCATTCGTCGAAAACGAACCTCTCATTATCGCCGTAACTACTACTGGAGCTCGTTATTTTACCATTGTATGGGTCGATGTGGAGGAATTTGCCCGTGACAGTGGATTTGAATGCGATTTTGTCACAAGAGAGAAAACCGTCGCATGGGACAAAACTCGTCCAGCCATTTTCGTTTTTCCTGATCTGCCAGTCTTTCATTAGAGTGTATCTATTGGGGAATATAACTATTTATTTTCAATGCCTAAAATCTAACTTTCTTATTCTATTGAAAGGGAATGTCAGTAGTTTCAACTAAATTTCCCTCACCTTGTAGGATTTCCCGCTTCCACAGTAATCCCCATACAATCACTCCGAGCTAGACATTCCTCCCTGGCTGGAATGACTCTTGTGAAACTTGGAGCACCTGGTACGTAAGATTGGAGTGCCCTCTTCGACACACCGCACCACTTGTAACTGAACGAATCCCGCTCTGCAGCCTCCATGACCACGTGGAGAGAAGTGAGAGAAAGAAGGATGTGTAACATGATGAGGAGCGCTAGAGATATAGGGAGGATTTGTGAGAATGTGTGTTCTTAGATTTCTCGAATGTGCAATTTTGGGATGAAGAACTGGACACTGAAACAATGTGTTCCACAAACTGGTCTCATCCTGAGACAAAGGATTTAAATGCGAAGACCACTTCTGACCACCGCCATCATCTGGTCTCACCACGAATCATCATCTGGTGCTCCATTGTGACGTCAAGTGCCAACCTTGACAGGGATAATCTGATCACACCGCCGCTTCGACAGAGATACCTCCCAGCATATTCCCAATTGTGGGTACAAAATCTGCCCTTCAGTGGACATATGGCACGGTAAATTAATATCATATGCGCGTGAGCCCTGATTTTCACGCTGCCAAATCTAATCGTGTCACATATAACACAAAACGTGAAGAAAGCAGGGGAGCTGAATTAGAATAAACAGAGTGAAGTGGAAGGGGGATTTTAAATCCTAACCCAAAGAAGCGGAACGTGAGTCGGAGGAATTTGTCAAGTTTCAATCCACGCTTGCGTGATTCAACTCACATACATCAACTGAGTTAATCGACTGAGAAATCGCTCAAAAATCGAACCCCCCCCCTCCCCCGACATGATCCCTTCCTACAAAAACATCCTCAAACACAAGGAAATACCTCGTATTGCTCCACAATAACGCTTCTCTCAGCGTTGATCTGTTGTAATTCCTCCTCATTCTTCTCATTGNACAAAAACTTCCTCGAACCCAAGGAAAAACCTCGTATTGCTCCACAATAACGCTTCTCTCGGCGTTGATCTGTTGTAATTCCTCCTCATTCTTCTCATTGAGCATTGCAATCGTGCTCTGTCTTTTTTGTGTCTTCCGGGACATATACTGCGAGAAACATGCGTTATTAAAAGTCGAGTCGAGAGTCAAATAGTCATAGTTCATAGACATTAGACTCCTATCTAAGCGTCGATAAAGCTTCGCCAAGTACTAGTAGGGTTGACAATTCGGAGACCGTGTATTAGTCTAATCGATACTAATCAGTGGTCCAACCTGAAGGTACTCGTGACTTTCCATCTTAGTCCGATTAGCCTCATCTTTCAGCCACTCGTTTTCTTTCCTTAGGCGCTCCACCTGCAGAGTGCAGAGACATGAGTGATCACGTGATTACCATATAAGGAAGCAACCAGTAACACGGCCAAGGACTTTATAAATGTCACATGACAGATAGCTCATCAGGAAAGCACGATGGGCCCAAGGTTCGATCGGGAATCGATTCAGCGTCCAAAAATACATAGGAATACATGTCATTTGTGTCAAAATCGGACAAAAAAATTTCTTCGTATTTCTGATCGCAGTATCGGTGGAAAATTAAGTGAGTGACTCCACACTTTTATACTCCATTTTTGGAGGTCTGTAATGACTACTTTTCTGACACCTACGACACTAATTTTCGACCAAATCATCTCTCCTACTCTCACACTACAAATGTCAACCCTCGTGACGATCATGAAGAGTTCATACTCGCCGTGAAACCGCGCCCAAATGGCGATTTCGAACCCGTGGGAAGCAATCACTCAAAAACGCGAAAATCAATGGGACACACAAAAACGTCTAAAATCAATTTTGCCGAAAACATACTAGAAATAGGTGTTCTTAACCTACTTTTTGACGTATAATTCGAATCCGGGGGTATTTTTGAGCTAGCACATCGGGAAACAGGTGAAATTTCTTATTTCTTCTCAGACTTGAAAGCTAAAGTCACATGACAGATAGCTCATCAGGAAAGCAAGATGGGCCCAAGGTTCGATCGGGAATCGATTCTGCGTCCAAAAATACATAGGAATACATGTCATTTGTGTCAAAATCGGACAAAAAAATTTCTTCGTATTTCTGATCGGAGTATCGGTGGAAAATGAAGTGAGTGACTCCACACTTATATACTCCATTGTTGGAGGTCTGCCCAAACTATAAGTCGTCCTCTCCCCCTCACCTCACTCTTGACACTGGCCAGTTCATCATTCAGCTTCTCCAGTTCAACTCGTGCCGCAATCTCACGTTCTGACGGCTGCTCGGAGGACTTGTCAGCGTCTCCCTTCGCCTTTTTCTTACCCTTCTTAGCAGCCATTGCTATCAGTAGTGGTAGTATGTGAGTGAGAAATATACCAGATAACAATAACTCAACTTTTGATTAAATATGGCAGCTTTATGCTGAGTTTCAATCAAGTTACCTACTATTTTAATCTAACAGTATAACTCAAATCTCGGTTCATAGACACATCAAATTTAGCACCTTTCAACATCGCCTACACCGTAGACAGCTGTCAAGAGAAGCCTTAGCCTTAGTCTGCAGTGCAATAAAAACTCGAATAAAAAATTTAGACGAGAGTAAGTTGGCACAGATAATATAAAATTTGATGAGGTAAGACGACAAGTTCATGGCAAGTGTCCAGTAGCTACAAGTCTTCCAATTCGGCAGAATCTAACATTGGAGAGCGCGAGAAATAAATTAAAACCATGAATGACAGTTGACATCACGGCAGAGTGCAGAGTGAACAATAGGGTGTTGCAGTTGCCCCACCAAAATTAAAATTTCAAGATACAATGCCCAACTCTCTTTTGGTNGGCTGTTTTGAACAAGGTCGGGGCAACTGCAACACCCTAGTGAACAACTTTATAATTTATCCAAGACGTAACTTATGTAAGATCTCGGAGATCTCATGATTTCAGCCTGGGAACATCCTCTTTTTCTTCAAGTAATTCCTGACTCTTAGACCCTTCACCCAATTTCAAAACTTCCTCGAAAACCTCACTACTGGGGTAGGTAAACTCAGAGTTTTTCAGGGTCACGTACACAATCTTCTTGTTTGGGTTGGTGTGAGTCTTGTCCCCCACATTTGGGATTGATATGATGAACCGTTCACCGTCAACTACCTGGAGGGAAGCTAGTCTCAACTTCGTTCTGGCGGTTAAAACGGCGGGGAAACAAAAGAATTTATGAGGCTGTATTTCTCCCTAAGATACCTATCATCTGATACAATACATTTTCAATCATCAATCAACTGTGGAATCCCGCGTAAATAGTCCCTTCCAATGCCTCTCTCCCATGAAAAACAACCCCTCCTATCGCTACCTCAGTATTGACGCTGGCAACATCCACATTATAAATCTGCTCCAAGTACTCCTTAATCTCTGTTTTGTTCATCTGGAAGGAACACTCGAACATGACCGTGTTTTTGGTCATGTTCGGTCGAGGGGGGATAACTCTCATCCAGTAGTGTGGGAAGAGAACGGACGGTCTGGGAAATGGAGGGGAGATTATGAAATAGGGAGAAATGTGGTGAAAATATAAGATAAATGAGGGGTGAGGACTGAGGGAATAGAGGGGAATTTGAAGATCAAGAAATGATATGAAAATGTAAGATGAAAGGATGATAATTCAAGTGGGAGGAGTGAGGTTCAGTGGAAATTAAGGTTGGTTCTGGTACCAAGGATGAAAAGGGGCAGAGAATGTTATAACTGTGGAGCTGCGAGTTCGAACTCGAGATAATCCCCATGATCTTGCTCAGGAAAGAGCTCATTTCAATCCGTGTAGGGAAAGAGATGGCAGATTATGAAAAAACAGAACCTGTCAACACCACGGATAATTCTCAGACTGCTTTAATTAATAAACGGCATCAATACACACAATTAAAATAATCCATATCCTCGATGATTTGTTCATTATAATGAACGCGTTTTCAAATATCAATAGGTCCTGATATCACACAGATAAAGTTCAGCTAGGCTTTTCCGCTGTTTTTGCGAAACGCATAGAGGCCTTCAAATTCAATTTACTCTAAGTTCTTGATTTGTTTCCGTGCTTTTCATGTCTGGTTTTCAGTGTTAAATTCCAACACTACCGTATACGTCAATTTCCAGTTTTTCACATTCCTTTCCTGTTCCACAGAATATCAACGCCAAACCAATTGAAAACATGATTAACTCCTCATTACAGATACTGATATTTGAGAGAATTCTGGCCAAATTATAACGCATCAAGTCTTACAAGTGCACAATTTCAATACAGTCGACGAGTCGGAGTCTTATTTTAACGGTAATTTTCTCGGAGTGAAGAAAAAAACGGGGAAGACTAAACTTGTTTACGCCGCGCGCGCACCTCTCAGAAACTCCAGTACCTTGGCATCACGGATTACAAAATATGACGTCACAAAATCTCCGTGGTGTTAAACTCATTTCCTCCTAGAGAGAGAGAGAACGGGAGGAAAGGAGAGAATATTGTACATTTCAACCTTTCCCTCCCTCCATCCAACTCTCTCTCTCTCTGTTGACATTGAGTTCCCGTTGACAGATTAAGCTGTACTAGCAGCTTGTTAGCTGTATACGAATAAGCCGCACACACATACATGTGTACATTTTGTGTCACATTTGACAATTGCTAATGCTCTGTAACTCTCATTTCCGATTCTAAGTTGAAATTTCGGAGATTTTCTCTTTTCGAGTGTTCCATATTTGCTTTTTCAAATCCGCTTTGCTGCGTCTTGACAATTTACATTGAGCTCAGTTAGTTGTCAAGATATATCCAAATTGATCGTAAGAGTTGTTGACAGCTCATATTTCACTGACAACGTTCACGATAATTTACCACGGCACTCACTAGGATATTGGTTGCAGCCATCAACAGAAGAAAGATGTAACAACGCTAAAATATCCCGAAAATCACTCATCGGAATAAGAAACACATCTTTACCAAGCATCCGATTCGCTGATCACAACACCATGATTCCCTACTTTCTCTTCATTCTCACGGTTCCCTCTCCAGCCTCCTCCACTGACCACTCCGCCTCAGACAACGCCACTTCCACAGACCTGTCCTCAGATAACCTCTGGAGGACAATACAACCGAACGGACCGGTGGAAACAATAAAAACACCGGTAAACCCGAGCAAGCACGCCATCCAGATCCAATTCCCCGATTCTTCTTCCAATGATTCTACCGACTCCAGAACTGCCCACATCGAGATCAAATTCTACTCAACGCTCGAAGTGCCCCTTCATAAAACTTATCACCCTAACGTATCCGTGATCATGTATCTCGAAACTGAAGGAGCGATGTTGAAGGGGAGGGTTCACCTCCTGAAGGGTGACTCAAGGTGCTCCAAATCGTTCGGATCAATAGTCCACGCGGAAGATACGATCACATTTACTCTGACAAGTCTCAAGTTTTACACGGGATCAGGAGTTACTATTGACCTCACGGAGGGGAACGGCTGTGGGATTGAGGGAGTGGGGAGGGAGGAAGGGAGTCAATACTACCTAGGTGTGAGGTAAGACAATGAGTTCCATTGCATATCTTGAGCTTAATTTAGAATGTAATTTTAGCCATTTTCGACTTTGAAGAGACTTTTGTTTCTCAGAAACTGGATCAAGAAACACCAAGTAATAATTGGTCTCGAATAAACCCAAAATTTCAATGTTTGAGCTTGACTTCCCCCAGGTACGTTGAATATCGTCAGACAGCAAGCAGCGGCACAAGTCAAGCAATGGAGTTTGGGATTGTGAGTAACGAGTGTACGACTCTCCCTGATAACATGGTATCTGACATGGAGCTGCCCGTGGAAATTGGAAGTAGTGTCAGAGCCAAGTGTGCTGAGGGTAAGAGGGGGGGACACGGGGTGAAATCCATCTAGCTCGATCGAGTGGAGTTAAAATAGTCCCAGCTCAGCTCTGCCCCACTCAAACTATGACTCTCGCTCTCATCTCCTCATTTCCTCACCCTCCCCCAGGGCACACTAACGATGCTGGGCGAGATTCCCCCCTCGATCTGCTCTGTATGGGAGGACAGTTTGGTGGACAGTCTCCCTGCATGCCGGACTGTACTCATCTCGAGCCAGATCTAGATATCCGCGGAGTGGAGCTTGCTGGTGAGTTGGATAATTGGTGGTGAGGACTATTCCTCAATCCTCACCAGCACAACTGAGAAATGTTCATGGTCCAGTTCTGTAGATGGTTCTTCCATCTTGTAGTAATCGCATTTTCCACAATAAAGTCACAATTCCAGACTCGAATATTCCGATCTTGATTAGAATCTCCTGATTTTCTGAGATCCATGACACAGTGTGCAAAACACATACCTAGTGTCACATCAGTGTTACTGGAAGGCTGCACTAACTTTTTCCAGTATAAGTTTATGCTGACAGAAGACTTAGTAAAGTCGCACTACCAACGGCTTATACCGCATACACGAAATCCGGCTTGAAGATCAAAGGAATTCTACGAAATCATGAAAAATGTACTTACATAGTCATGTTCCTCAGAAGCCACTTTCCCGATTAACTACGGCACTAAAGTGGCAGTGAAGTGTGTGAACGAGACCCTGGAGTTGAAGGGAGACACGGAGATACAGTGCAACGGTGGCAGCAACTTTATCTTCGAGACAAAACCGAGGTAGGAATGATCGATGACGGTATTTGAACCCAACTATAGCTGTAGGAATGACGAAAATCGTCGGTTCAGGTGACGAAAAGGTTAAGAAGCATCAATTATATGATGCTTCCTTAGCAACCTTCCTTAGCAACCTTCCTTAGCAACCTTCCTTAGCAACCTTATCAACCTTATCAACCACTCAGGTGTGAAGTTGATTGGAAGGGGCTCAAAGTTAACGCGGCAACAGACTTCATACCCTACGATCCGCGAAATGAGATGCTTCAAATGAGATTTTTCAACGAATCGGCCGTGGATTCATTTTACGTGGTGGTTTTCCTCTATAGTGAGAAGCTAAAAAGACAGCTGTCAAGTTCTGCTAAATCTAGTGACGTCATATTTGCTCTAGGTGACGTCATGACAGGTAGGAAGGATGATTATCTATCTAAATCTTCGGCTGTCTCAAATCTGAATAGTATCCGAGACTTCGATTGAATCCAGACTTTCATCAAGCTGTTTGGGATAGATATTCTCCCAACCCAAATCCCCCTCAGAGAAGCTCGACTCCCAAAGCACGGCTCGATTCCTCCTCACCTCCCTCATCGAGCAGTACACAAAACGCCACATTTCCTACCTCGCGAGCCGTCACGATGCCACTACTTCTTACCTCCTGAGCGACGGAGCTCAATCCTCCGACAAGTCGCAACTTCTGCTGAGAAACTTCGGAGCTGTGATGAGTCTCGATCTAACGGGACGAGATGAGTCGGACACAGCACGTTTCTACTTGGGAAATACAGTGCACGTGCTGAAATCAGCTGCCATGATGCGCGCGGCGCGTGACAAAGTCCATCCAATTCAATGGATGAAAATCGCTGTTCACGAACACTCCACCTACTCATTCTACACAGAGACACCCACGGGAAACTACCCTGATATCTACTACTCCGTGACGAAGAAAGAAGTTCCGTACAAATATCAGGATTGTGCGTCACTCCCGGTTGAGTTGGAGTTGGATCATTTGACCGTGGGACAGGAGTTCCCCGTTAAATACGGAACCAAGGTGAAAATCACGTGCGGTGACAGAGGTCGGTTCCAGCTGAAGGGCGACACGTTGATCACGTGTAACGAGCGGACAAACTTCTCGTATACGGTGAAGCCGTGGTGTACGTCAGACTGGAAAAAGTTCGCGTTTCAGAACGGAGTTAGCGAAATGATGCCCTTTCACCCACGCGAGGAGGCGCTCCAATTTGGGTTTGAGGAGGATTTCTTATCGGGAAACGGGTTTACCATGATCATTGACCTCATTGGCGATGCAAAACTTTCTCCTATCGCGACAGTGAAGCTGATATCGAAACTCGATTTGTTGACGATAGAAGGACGAATAAATTCCGATTCTAACAGTAGATGGACAGTTCATGACCCTACTATTGTCCTACAAAAAGGTATCAAAAGGAAAAGAGATCTTCTTCCCTATGTGGGAGAAAGTCTTAAACTGGACTTCACCCGTGACAATATCTACTGGGTTGGGAGTCAAGCATCGATCCCGTTTTCCGAAAAACTCGACGAGCAACAATTCGCAAATTTTCGCCGATTCACGAACCTCACGCACGGAATCCCGGAAAAGACGATCAACTGTGTCCGACTCTCGTTCATTCCGGACGGGAATCCGAGCATTACCCGCGAGTTTTACTACACGGTGACGAAGAAGGTATGCCCCAAGATTCCGGACGGAGTTGAGGCGGATCATGAGGCGCCGGTGTCACATGACACCGTGGTGGTGTACAGTTGTCCGGCATGGTACGAGCCAAGCGTGGAGGATGGACAACTCAAGTGCAAGTTAGTTGACACCACTTTTTCCTTGACACCACTTATTCGACTAACCCCTCCTTGACACCACTTTCTGACACCGACTCCTACACCTTGACACCAGTCCCCTGACACCAGTCCCCTGACACCACCTCTCCCCCTCAGAGGTGACTACTACGTCAACCCAAAGAACCTAACCCACGTCATCACTCAACCTCTGTGCCAAGCAGTAGCTATGGGCGAACTGGGGATCTGGTTAACAATCATCATCACCATCGCACTTAGCGTGGGTGGAATAGTGGGAGCATCACGGTATTGGAGACGACAGAACTTGAAGAAGGAAGAGGATAGAGTACGAGAAGAAGGGGAGGGTGGGGGAGTTAAGCAGGGAGAGGAGCAGGGAGGGGAGCAAGGAGAGGGCGAGACTGGGCAAGAGAAGGGAGCCGAGGAGGGTGAAAATGGGAATGTGGTGTGATGGAATGAACTGGAAATAAACAATTACAGAATGAATTGGAAATGAACACTCACCTCATTCCTTGAGCGTTACATTGCTTCGTGTGGTGTTTCCATAACTTCGCCGAGATTCCTTGTCTTCCAAATAGCAATGATCGAGGCATGATTCCTATTGATAAATAGCTTGGTTAAAAGAAGTGTTTGAAGGAAGTTGATACATTGTCAAAGATGCGAAATGAATCATGAATATACTGTCGAATATATGCCTTCTTAAATTGAACCGAGTTTACGCTTATATCTTAGTTGTACATGGTTCTATTATTATCAACAATCATGATCATTGTAAAATTAAATAGCAAACATGTTAATACATGTAAACAGTGGAGACAGAATGCTGGTCAAATTATCAAAGCAGAAGAAAATATGTGCGCGCAGGTCGTGACTAAATGCTGAAAAATTGTATTTTTCTCGCTGCTGTGTTGCACGGCGCAGGCTGTCAGTATACTATTTTGTCATATTTGTGCCATAGTAACGTATATAAAGTTCATGAAAACCTTGGAATTCAAATGGGAAACCTTGACTACACAACTTAAAAATCAAATAGAAAGTTAAAAACAACCCAAAACCTAATGGGTCACGTGTCCTTAGGCTTCGTATCAAGAACATACGATACCATTTCTTGGACCCCTTTATTGTTAAAACTCTTCAGACACTCGAGATGCTTATTTAAATCCCCATTACAACACTCCTTCAGCAGCAGTACCAATTCCTGAGCCTCATTGAAAACCTCTGTTTCTCCATTCGTATGGCATTCTGCCAAAACATTCACACTCGACATAAGAATGTTAATGGAATGTGAACATATCCTGGGCAAAGCATGGTGGAGAAGTAATCTGAAACACCTGATACAACCTAACCTGATCTCAACTGGACTACTTTCCTTCATATACTCGATCAGCAGGGTCACTATTGATCGCAAATGCTTGATTATCGCTTTCTGACATGTTTCGATAATTCGTTCCAAGTATTTTAGATACAGTACTCGACGTTCATTACCATTTTCACCGTACACCATGGATGCTTGCTCCAAGTAGCTTAACAAATACATGTCATAGTCATTAGGTTTCCATAGTTCCTGTGATTTATGGGGTGGATCCGCAATGAGGTTCAACAATGATAAGCTACACGGGATTGCCAGCTCAAGAATTTCCATTTCTCGCGTTTGCAATAGTTTTGTGATTTCATCGAACATAACTTTGTCCAAATTGTTGACTTTGAGCTCGTTTCGACCGACATTTTCTATCATGAGGTTAATGCACTTGAGACCGATGATTTTGTTCTCTTGATTGGCGCTGGAGATGAGTTGGAGACAGGGCGGCGCCAGCTTGTCTAGGTGAATTCCGATGTACGGGAATTTAGAGTGGCACATCAACCTGCAGAGAATAAGGTTAGATTTTTGTGATAGAGAAAGCAATATGACCACACAGACAGGTGCAAAATATGAAACATTGAGACAAACACTGATACTAACGTACGAACATCCCCACTTCAAGCTAATATTGAGGCTCAATCAACATTCAAACTCAGACAAAGAGAATCACACAAACACCGACTTACCAGTAGAAAACGTATCGCGGTGTCCTCAGCTCATTTATCTGATCACCCAGTGGCAGAATAATTTCAACCAGCATCTTCTCCAGTATAGATCCAGTGTGCTGTTCAGGATCAAATAGAAGAGATCTGATTAGCTCATTCCGTTTCTTGGATTTCCACTTGAGACGGAAATCTTTGCCTGGAGTTGTAAGAAGGTAAAGTGGTGTTAAGGTAAAGTGGTGTCAAGGAAAAGTAGTGTCAAGAGAGAGTGGTGTCAAGAACAAAACCGTTGACACCACTTCACATTGAAATTCCTGAGAGAAACACAACACTTCACTACTGACACCATTATACACTAACCGTTGACACCACTTGGTCACTTACACCACTTACCCAACTCTAGCAGTATATTGAAGTCTATCTTAGGGTACGCAAGTGTGACAGTTTTTATAATCTGTTTCAGAGTTATCTCCGAATTTGACTGTTGAAGTTGTGAGTGGGCAGCTATCATGTAAACTAGCTGTTTCTCAAGCATGTAGAAGTTCACGTTCCACCTGAATTGGATGCGTAATGAGTCTTCGATTTATCGATTTGAGTCAGAATTCATGAAGAAAAAACTATATTACGGAAATAAATTCTGCGTCGGCCGATTTTCAACTTTCGGTTCAGCCAGAATTCAGGTTTCATATTCAAGAAATCCTAACTTTTTCTCCAGTATCTCCCAATCCTGATCTAGAGTAATATA
The DNA here is from genome assembly GCA_946803715.1 of Beroe ovata. Taxonomy (NCBI): domain Eukaryota; kingdom Metazoa; phylum Ctenophora; class Nuda; order Beroida; family Beroidae; genus Beroe; species Beroe ovata. The sequence goes on along the minus strand of CAMPET010000163.1, from coordinate 103,048 downwards.
GAACATGCTGAGTAAGAAATCCTGCAACCCAATATTCGGTTCTGCATCGTCATCTATCTTATAACTGTTGAAGTCCTCAACAATCTTGTTCAATAGGATGGACAGGAACTCCAAAACATCGTATTCATAGGCGAAGTTCTGGGAGGAAATGTTGAAACTTACATCGTGAGAAGGGATCAAATGTAGATTAAATCACTTTGCTGTCACATTCTGATTAGTCAGTACCATGAACCACTGACTTTCTAACCTCCCGGAAGCTCTCAAACGTTGGCAGAATCTCAAAGAACTTATCCAAAAGTTTGACTCGATCAATATCAGGCGTATTCCACAGATCGGAGAATGTGATGGTTAGTGTCTTCAGTGGGATAACTGTGGGATCAATCCTGCGGCGGANTGTGTGTGTGTGTGTGTGTGTGTGTGTTTGTGTCTATGTATCTGTTTTTGTGTGTCTGTGTATCTGTCTTTGAGTGTATGTATGCGTGTGTATGCATGCGTGCAAGTCAGTATCAGTGCTTGTGTGTTTGTGTTTGTGTGTCAGTGTTTGTGTGTCAGTGTTTGTGTGTGTGTCTACCTGTTGAAGGTGAGCAGGGGAACTTGGATAGCTTCTCTACTGACTGTATCCTCATAAAACTGAAGCAGTAACTGCTTCATACTCGTCAACAAATCCTGCGGCCATTTATAAAACTAAAATTATGTCGAAAACAATCCTTGCGAAATGTTTATTTTCATATTGTGATAGCTCGAAATCCGATACACTCGATGCAAAAACCTGTATATCCATATCCGAGGCGATATCGAGAAGTGGTGCCACAGCCAGAGACTGGAATACACACGACAACACTTCTTCATCCTCCAAAGTGGGGCCCAGTGGAGAACGCTCTGACGTCATGGACTATAGTATAAGTGATGACGTTAGTGACAACAGGGGTGTCTGTGTTGTCATGGTTACAATAAATATTAAATTCAAGTTAATTGAGATAGGCGAAACAAACTCAAGATTCAACATTTATATTTGAATAAATTAGAACATTGAACAATTATTTTACGTGGGATAAAAATAAAATAAGATCCAAATTTGAAACGTTATAGTATAGAAATCAATTTCCCATATATGAAAAGTGTATAGATGATTGAAACACACAAAAATACATTTTTCAACTCTCGCCATCCTTATTCAACTCTTAATCACCTGTGAGATACGAAATCGGAAATCCATTTTCACACTTTAGTCGGATTCATCACCCAATTTACTAAGCTAGCGGGTTGCGGTATTTGGCGCCGGCAAAAACAGCCCCATCCCCCAACTCCTCCTCAATCCTCAAGATCTGGTTGTACTTGGCAAGTCGCTCACTACGGCACGGCGCTCCTGGGGGATAGGGTAGATGACGGCCCAGGGGAGCGAAATAGGGCCGGAATTCGATCGGGAATCGATTCAGCGTCCAAAAATACATAGGAATACGTATCATTTATATAAAAATCGGACAAAAAATTTTCTTTGTATTTTTGATCGGAGTATCGGTGGAAAATGAAGTGAGTGACTCCACACTTTTTTACTTCATTTTTAAACGTCTCTAATGAAGTCTTAATCAGCACTTACGACACTAATTTTCCACCAAATCATCTCTCCTACTCTCACACTACAAAAATCAACCCTCGTTACGATCATGTTAAGTTCACACGTGCAGTGAAACCACGCCCAAATGACGATTTCTCTCCCTTGGGAAGCAAACGCTACAAAAACGCTAAAATCAATGGGACACACTATGGCCAAAAACTTTTTTTCAGTAAACATACTGGGAAATAGTGTTCCTGGCCTATTTTTGGTCGTAGAATCCGAATCTGAAGGAATTTCAGGGCTAGCTGACTTGGAAATCGGTGAAAATTCCATATTCTTCCTAGGTATGTGGCTCAAAGTAACAGAGCGAATAGCTCCTCAGGGGAGCGAGATTAGGCCAAAATTCGGTCAGGAACCGATTCAGCGTCCAAAAATACATGGGAATCGATGGTATTTGCATGAAAATACAGCAAAAAAATTTCTTCGAATTTCTGATCAGAGTATTGGTAGAAAATGAAGCGAATGACTCCACACTTTTCTACCTCATTTTTAAACGTCTCTAATGAAGTCTTAATCAGCATTTACGACACTAATTTTCCACCAAATCATCTCTCCTACTCCAACACTACAAAAATCAACCCTCGTTACGATCATGTTAAGTTCACACGTGCAGTGAAAGCACGCCCAAATGACGATTTCTCTCCCCTGGGAAGCAAACGCTACAAAAACGCTAAAATCAATGGGACACACTATGGCCAAAAACTTTTTTTCAGTAAACATACTGGGAAATAGTGTTCCTGGCCTATTTTTGGTCGTAGAATCCGAATCTGAAGGATTTCCAGGGCTAGCTGACTTGGAAATCGATGAAAATTCCATTTTCTTCCTAGGTATGTGGCTCAAAGTAACAGAGCGAATAGCTCCTCAGGGGAGCGAGAAAAGGCCAAAATTCGGTCAGGAACCGATTCAGCGTCCAAAAATACATGGGAATCGATGGTATTTGCATGAAAATACAGCAAAAAAAACTTCTTCGAATTTCTGATCGGTGGAAAGTGAAGTGAATGACTCCACACTTTTATACTCCATTTTTGGAGGTCTGTAATGACTACTTTTCTGACACTTACGACACCAATTTTCAACCAAATTACCTCTCCTACTCTCTCACTACAAATATCAACCCTCGTTACGGTCATGTTGAGTTCATACTCGCCGTGAAGCCACGTCCAAATGACGATTTCTCTCCCCTGGGAAGCAAACACTACAAAAACACGAAAATCAATGGGGCACACCAAAAAACGGCCAGATTCAATTTTGCAGAAAACATACTAAAAATAGGTGTTCCTAGCCCACTTTTTGACGTAGAATTCGAATCTGGAGGAATATTTGAGCTAACTCATTTGGAAATTGGGGAAATTTCTAATTCCTTCACAGATTTGATGGCTGAAGTCACATGACAGATAGCTCATCAGGAAAGCAAGATGGGCCCAAAATTCGATCGGGAATCGATTCAGCGTCCAAAAATACATAGGAATACATATCATTGTGTAAAAATCAGATAAAAAATTTTCTTTGTATTTCGGATCGGCGGAAAATGAAGTGGGTGACTCCGCACTTTTATACTCCATTTTTGGAGGTCTGTAATGACTACTTTTCTGACACTTATGACACCAATTTTCCACCAAATCATCTCTCCTACTCTCACACTACAAATATCAACCCTCGCGACTCATTGAGAAACAACGCGACTAATTGAGAAACAACGCGACTCATTGAGAAACAACGCGACTCATTGAGAAACAACGCGACTCATTGAGATCAAACCTGTTTTTATCTGTCCAGTACAAAGTCCCACTACCAGATCAGCAATAAAGGTATCCTCAGTTTCCCCTGATCTGTGGGACACCATGACACCCCACCCTGAGGACTGGGCGAGTTTGCACGCTTCTATCGACTCAGTTACCGAGCCTATCTGAGGGAGAAGGGAAAGGATGAGATGGAGTGATCAGTCAACATGTTTCATTGTTTCCTTCAACCCCCCTTCAACGTCATGTTGCGTGCTTTGAACCACGTTGTTTTTGAAAGGGAACGGTTTTTTCACACATGATGATAGTGACAATTCCGCGGAGACAAACTTGAGACAATATTTGAGATAAACCTGGTTCACTTTGAGGAGTAGAGCATTGCAAGACTTCTTCTCTATCGCTGTTTTGATACGCTCGGGATTTGTTACCAGCAAGTCGTCTCCGACAATCTGATAACGAGATGAATTGAACTGTGAACACGAGATGTGTGATGATTCGAGTTTAACAAGACAGATTCCAAGAAAAGTCAGCCCCATAGTGCGATCTATTGAGTTCATCTTAGACCCTAAGCTGTCTCCAACATCTTTCCTTGATCGGAGAGAATTGAATTATCCCCCCATTTACCTGAATATCAGTTTTCCCAGTTAGTCCACTCCATGCCTCCCAATCATCCTGGTCAAACGGATCCTCAATGCTCTGCACTGGGTAGTCCTTAATGAAGTCCAGGTAGAGGTCTGTCAATGCGGAGGGGGAGAGGTGGGAAGCAGGATCGGAGGCCGGGTTCTTGAAATCCTGAGATGAGGGAGGATGTTTTGTCGGGGTATTGAGGTTCCTTCCGTTGAGAAAAGGGAATGGGGACGTTGTAGATAAAGCAGCACGATGTACTATACTTTCTAGAATGATCATGACAATATTCTAGGGTAACAGCTAATCCGCCCCGAATGCACTTACCAGGTCATAGTTGCCGTCCTTGTGGAATTCAGAGGCAGCGACATCCATACCAATGATGACTTTGTCAGTGTGACCCGACTGTGCTAGCGCCTGCTTCACCAACTCCAAACCCTCCCTGTTGTCCTATGGATAAGGGGGGCCTGGATCACACATGATCAAAAACGCAGACTTTTTTCAAGTGTATACGTCACACGATGTCATCGGTTACGTCATGGGGTGTCAGCAGTGATGTGACAGATGTTGTCATCTCATACCTGAATGTTGGGTGCGAAACCCCCCTCATCTCCCACATTGGTAGCATCCATCCCATACTTCTTCTTTATGATGTTTTTCAGGTTGTGGTAAACTTCGCCACCTGAAAATAATTTTTATTACACTATGGGAAAGAGGAACCAGATAATGATAATCATCGAAGTTCACTGTCAGAAAAGTGATTTCATTAGATTCTCAATCACATTTTGCGATAAAAAAATTTCACTGAACGACATACTCCAATCCCATCGTACCACTGTCGCAATCCTACCTGTAGTAGCAACCCCCACCTCCCTCACCTATTTTCATGGCCTCTGTGAAAGTGGAAGCACCGATCGGAAGTATCATGAATTCCTGCATCGCGAGCTTGTTCCCAGCGTGAGATCCACCGTTTATAACGTTAAACGCGGGAACCGGTAAGACAACCTGCTGGTTCCCGGCGAGGTCCGCGATATGCCGGTAAAGTGGTACACCTTTGGCAGCAGCGCCGGCTTTACACACGGCAAGTGACACTCCGAGTATAGCATTTGCGCCTGAGTAATTATAGCTGTTGATATTGTGACGTCACTAATTGCAATTGAGAAATAGTTACCATGGTAACGCCATTATATGTGAGACAAGGTTACCATGGTAACGTGATTACTTGATCAGGAGACACTCACCAAGCTTGCCCTTGTTTGGAGTTCCGTCCAGATCAATCATAAACCTGTCAATGTCACCCTGATACGAGAACGACTTAAGTATGAGAAATTTTATGATATGGGTCCTATACTAGATTAACTTAGAAATGAATTATCGGATTGACATGAAACTTTGGTTTTTCGAATTTCTGGTTTCTGTTAAGCACTTCCATAGCTGCTGAATAAGCAGCTATGGTCGAAGTTTCAAACAACGATCATTGGTAACATGGTGATTGGTAACATGGTGATTGGTGAACTTATCCTACCTGCTGTGTAGCATTCAGTTTCTGTCCGATTAGCGCTGGTGCGATGATCTTGTTAACGTTTTCCACCGCTTGTGACACACCCTTGCCCATATAGTGGGCCTTGTCACCGTCCCTCAGCTCTAGAGCCTCATAGATTCCTGAGAGTTGCCATGGTAACAGTCCACAAATAACAAGAATTTCACAGAGAGTATCTCCTGTTTTGTGTTGCAATAGATAAATCACAAACCAGTGCTTGCCCCGGATGGGACCGCCCCTCTGAAGAGCCCGTTGTCCGTCGTGACATCCACTTCCACAGTCGGGTTACCTCGACTGTCGTAGATCTGTCGAGCGTGGATGTTGAGGATAGACATGAGGATGGTGCTAGAGGGGAAATGAGGATTGTTATGACCAAGTGAGGATTAGAACGTGTCTGATAAGATTGAGTGGGAAATTTTGATTGCGCGGGATTAAATGACCGTTTTTTAATAAAGCAAAGAAAACAAATGATCTACATAAATAATCATAGTTGTTTACAATACATAAATAACCGACGCAAGAAGCTAAAGAAAACGGATTTCAAGGGAAAAGGATTAGACCATGCTATCTATATCACAATAATTTTACTGAAAAATGATGTAAACAGATTTGAAATAGGTAAATAATTATATCGATATCAAGGAAGGTTTGTAGAGTAATCAACTTTATAATATTGAGTATTCCTACAAATTATCTACTACCGATAGAATACACATAATCGTGATAACCTGAGTATGACGTCACTCGTATGATGCCGATGGAGATGTACAGAAACTAACAGCGAGTAAATTTATATATTACACAACCTGATCAACACACAGCCGCGGCAATGGAGAGAAAAATCTCTTATCATAGACCCCACTAATTAATCTATATCGAGTAATTGCATAGAAACATTATTGGTCCCAAGTAAATGTTTTAAAAAGTAGGGCATACTTGTATCATACATCCATGAATCGAAGCTGTAATTTACGATCAACAAAATCAGAAAATGCTGAGGGGACGCTTTCGACCTTTCGGTCGATGCGTTCGATGCTTCATATCCTTCTGCTCTGATTAATGAACGACCCAATTCTGATTCAATCCATGAATTGAAACACAAGGATTTATCTTAAAATGCCCCAGGGACTCCAGCAGATTGACGAGATAGAGAGAATTAACGGTTGGAAACCACTTCGCACAGTTTCCGCCTCCTGACTCAGCTCACTTCACCCGTTTTGCCGTCCGTTGCTGCTATTCCCGCCATGGTTTCTCCTGTAGTTGTTCCGCCCTCGCCCGCCGCCCCTCTCCTTGCTGTTTCCCGCGCGCGGGCCCATGATCCGTTCCCGCGCGGCTGCGTAATCCCGCTCCCGCTGCGCGACGCTCTGCTCGATCATCTGCCGGTTCTCCGGGTTCACTCTCTCCACCTCTCCCTCTCCGTTATTCTCACTCCTCTTCAGAATCTTGATGGGTTTGTCAGCGGAGGATTTCAACACCATCCCTCCACCAGCCCCTCCACCAGCCCCCAGAGAGGTGCCCTGAGGGGGCTCGGTCGTGGGCGGGGCTGCCTCGAGATGGTCTGTGTCGAAGTTGGCTAGTTGCTGGTCCAATTGTCCTGAGTCATAGATATCCTCCCAGCTACACTCCTCACTGATTCCATTCATTCATAACATTATTCCTGGAGTAGGGGAGATATGAGCCAATGAAATCAATTCGTTATTATCACGTGACAGTGATTGACCAATGAAAATGTTGATGAAGCAAGTATCAAAACAGGGACAGAGGCGATAAAAAACATCAGCGCATTAGCAAAAATCTGTTATCGTAAAAAAATCACAAGGTAATTACGCGGAGGAAATTCTAAAAACTAACACTATAAACTATTTGATAAAGCATATTTGTGATAACTTGATTATAAAAAAATCGATCATTGGTAAGAAACTCAAAACTATACTATTACGTTGAAAAAATACATCTTTTTTGATTATAATACAGCGGCGTTTATTAATAAGCCTTGTCAAAAACCAGTCATTCCTAACTCGTTTTTCCTCCTCGAAACACAAGGATACTCTGTACAATACTAATCCTCGTGTTTTCTCAGAACGAGGCACCCATCCCCGATGGTGAGCAACATGCTCGTCACGCGTGAGTCCACCGCCCCCTTCTCGTTGGTCTCGTGCATGGCGAGGGCCGGTCCCGACCGGTCCCGCCTCAACACGCTGCCCTTGAGGAGGGAGTTATCAAACACGATCACACCGCCCGGTCGCAGCAAATCCAGACAAAGCTTGTAGTAGTGAGGGTAGTTGGTTTTATCGGCATCGATGAAACACAGGTCAACTTTCTCCGCGTATCCCTCCTCCTTGAGACAGACTAGAGTGTCGAGTGCGGGGCCGATTCGGTGCTCTACTTTCGATAGGAGACCGGCTTTAGCGATCTGGATCTTGCCGATAGATGCGTAGTCGGGTACAGTGTCAAGCGCAAAAACCTGAGAGTCACACATTGAGGTTACAACATTGAGTAACATTGAGGGTAATTCCCTAATCACGAAATACTTCACATAACACTGCCTTCATGATCTCTGGAAATCACACAATCCTCCCACCTTTCCATCCTCAGGCAACTCATATGCCATCTTGAGCGCGGCAACTCCCGTGAAACTCCCTACTTCCACCACAGTCCGTGCTTTCAGCATCCTCATCAGGAAGACAAGAAGTTGTCCAACGTCCTGGGTAGACTCCATCATCCCCATTGGGTGTTGCGATGTTATCTGGGGGGAGAGGATTAATCGGGGAATGTGATGAAGATATTAGGACAGATGAAGTTTACGGATTCAAGAAATACGCCAAGAATTTAGTTCAATCCTTGAGAATCTTCGCACAATCAAAGGACCTTCATAGGCTGGTATCAAATGACATTCAGAGCTCTCCCTACCTGCCGTAGCTCCTGCAACTCAGCCGGCTCCACGATATTCGTATGCTCGTTACAGTACTGCTGCACTGCTCCCCTCCTGTTCTTGTCAAGGTGAGGAGTGGTGAGTTTGAGGGTGAGGAGGGTCCCGGCCACGCCCACTCCCAGCGATACGAGGACAGTCTTGTCGGTGAGGAGGGTGAGCAGAGAGTCGAGCATGGTGAGGAGGCTACGAGGAAGGGTGGTGAGTTAATCGGGTCGTATGAACGGATGTCGTGAACACAACTACAACACACAAGGGCCACTACTACGCAGTTGGGTCGCTTTTGGACATTGGCTCGAACGGCCACAGTCCAAAAATCATGTTATTAGAGAATAATTTCACTCGTGTTGACTGTTGACTGTCGCGTCATAGGAGTCGCCAAGAAAACGCAGAGTGATATTTATTTTAACAAACAAGATCAGAGAATGATTATTCCTAAAAACCAGTAAAAATTTGCTAAATCGTCTAAACTGGATATCAGACCGAACATAAAACAGCGCAAAAACAATTTGATTAAATCAAGGTTCAATAATTAAAAACACAAATTACACCCAAATCGAGTGAATAAAATAATTGTTTAGGTACCATTATCGATTATACAAAAACAACAAAAAATCTGGAAAACAAATTGTCAATACCTAACTCACATGTCTGATGTCTCAAATTCGTAACTATGAAATTCGAAACAGCAATAATCTTTGTTAACAGGCGTTACACTGTCACCAAAGTTAACAGTTTGGTCCGGATTGGAGAGTGGGAATCTTCTTGCATTCCATTAGATCATCGAGGAGCTGATCCCACCGTAGTGTGAGGTAGGTAAGTTGTGCGTTAACGTAGTTATTGTTAGAGCTCGCTTTGAATATCCAGTTTGTTGATACAAACCTGGGATTTAATATGGAAATCGGAATAGATTCAGTAGTCCAAATCAGCGATCAGGAAAGTTCTCATAACAGTTATTGTAACGTGATTTCCGTATCCAAAATCCGTATCCAAAACATGCGATAATCACACCGCCTAATCACACTACTTGATAAAATCACACTTAGTTCTACCTCTGCTTAGTGTTGTTGCTGAGTCGGCGCTTTCCGTCAAGATCACCCACGTGTGTGGAGTGTCGCCACATGGACTTGTTCTGTTCTAGTTGTGAATTCCCTGGAGTTTGGCGGGGAATGAGGGACGAAAAATAGGGGGTCGTGGAAAGGTGATTATCCACAATAATGTGGCTACATCCATATTGGGAATGTAATTTTCCAACAATTTGACGATCGCCCGATCCATTTGAACAACCTAACCTGTCGCCGGTATAGGTACACTACTCGTCAGAGCATCACTACCCCTGCTGTCGGTATCGAGATGATCTGCCTCGCGGTCAAAACTGGGAACAGACATCATCATGTCATCTCCCTTGACACCACACTTAGCTTAACATGTATAATTTGAGTGTTAACACCAAACAAAGTTCTCGCTGACACCACCTACCTGACAACAAAGTCCTTGTTGACATCCGGTTTAAAGCAGCTGACACACATCTCCACCCTACCCCGACACTTGGGTCCGTTCATTGTAATGAACTGGGACGCAGGTTCACCGGCGTAGTACCCCAGAGAGATCTGCTTCAGGAACTTGCTCTTCAAACTTGCCTGGGTGAGGAAAACCGTTTGTAATACAGGCAGGGATTACTACATAAATTTCTCCTCGGTTCACAAGCAATTTCGATTGATTTACTGAATGCAGCACAATTCGCATTCTTATTAACTAACCCGATTCTCAAGCGTTGATCGCAGGATTTCGTATCTTACTGACCCAAGGAACACGGAAATCTGAACAGTTTTGGCCCGATCTTGTGCAACCAATTCAACACAAACCTGGTAAAATCATTCGTTAAGGGTGTCATTAGGGGTGTCAAGTTGAGTGAAAGGAATGCAGAAAAGGATGCGAATCTAATATCAGAAAAACTTACGAACCATTTCATTGTCTGTGAGGACTATTCCATTGAAGATCTCATCGAAATTGTGAACGGAGAAGTAAATGTCTGGATATGATATCGAGGTTTTCTTTGCTTTCCCACTCATTTTGTGAACATTCGGTGATCCATACACTTGCACGTTAAAACTCCTACGAATTTTGTCCAATCATAATATAGTGGGAAATCGATTTTGACTAAATTATAATCATTCAGCGGATATGAGAGATCATTCACCTGAAAATCTTGAGTTTTTTGCTGCTCCCAGGGGGTTTCTGCTCACAGACAGCACAAGTCATCATGAATGTGAAGTTATGAAGGAGCATGTTAAGGTAGAATGTCTCCATCCAGTTATAATTCCTGATAAGGGTGATCACTGCATTTTACTAACAGAAACGAAGTTGAAATTCTTCACGTTAACCTGCTAATAAACGGCGGAATAAAACATTGCCAATGTTTCTCCCAAAAAGAACCTTAAGAGCCAAAGCATGTCAGTTTGAGTGAGCATTTGAGGATATCTCCCAAACGGATCGACCGATTGACTTGAAACTTCTACCATAGCTCAAGGACCATTAAAAACTCGGACACCCAAGATTTCACGTCAATCCGATGACCAGTTCCTAAGTAAATGGCCGCAATAACCCCTTATCCACCGAAAACATGTCGGCTTGAGTGAGCATTTGAGGATAGCTCCCAAACGGATCGACCGATTGATTTGAAACTTCTACCGTACGTCAAAGACCATTAGAAACTCGGACGATCAAAATTTCACGTCAATCCGATGATCAGTTCCCGAGTTAGTGGCCACCATAACCCCTTATCGACCCAAAACATGTCAGTTTGAGTGAGCATTTGAGGATAGCTCCAAAACGGATCAACCGATTGACTTGAAATTATTACCATAACTCAAGGACAATGAGAAACTCGGACAACCAACATTTCACGTCAATCCGATGATCAGTTCCCGAGTTAGTGGCCGCCATAACGCCTTATCCACCGAAAACATGTCAGCTTGAGTGAGCATTTGAGGATAGCTCCCAAACGGATCGACCGATTGATTTGAAACTTCTACCATAGCTCAAGGACCATTAGAAACTCGGACAACCAAGATTTCACGTCAATCCGATGATCAGTTCCCGAGTTAGTGGCCGCCATA
>CAMPET010000163.1:6915-43035 GCA_946803715.1 Beroe ovata | reverse complement strand
AAGTGGTGTCAAGGATACAAAGTGGTGTCAAGGATACAAAGTGGTGTCAAGGATACAAAGTGGTGTCAAGGATACAAAGTGGTGTCAAGGAGGCGGAGTTGTTTCAAGGAGGCGGAGTTGTGTCAGTGAGAAGTGGTGTCAACGCATAGAGTCGGAGACCGTGTATGGAGAAGTAGTGTAAGTTATCCACGGATAGGAAAATCAAACTATCAAAGTGGTATCAGATAAGCAGTGGTGTCAGCATGATTCAATACCTGTCGATAGTGGCTGAATCCTCACAGATGTGTATTTTGCGCTTGTGTTGCTGCAAATGACACGTCAGGAAGGAGTAAGCAAGTCGAGACATGTTTTCCTCATTCAAATCAGAACAACTCGACTCCAAATCCTGAATTGGTCAGGACGTCAGTTCTGCTGTGTCCAGTACAATGTCCAGAATCCAGATATTGGTGGGAAGGATGAGTCACGATGCAATCTACCTGAATTGCATTTGACCAACATGGTCCTGTCTTTTCATTCTGAGCTTGAGCTTTATATTCTTGGTATTTGGATTTTCCTTGCTCAAGGTTTTCTTTCACTGCGTCTGTCTCAAACCGTGAGCAGTAGGAAGTCGCTACGAGTACACAACAAACTGCTAACCATCCTATCATAGCCTAAATGAGGTGAAACATAAAATCAAGTTGATCTTTTGATTAATAAAATCAAGGTTATCTATCAAAAGATATCTATATAGGCCTTATATGTGGCAAATTTTAAATCACAATTTCAAGTTTTGTTATAGGAAAACAGAAATTACTTACAGAATTACATAAAGTAAAAAAGTTTCCTATACAACATCAACGAATGCTACAAATAAACATCAAATAGAAGAGCGTGTGTTCTGGGCGAGTTAGCGAGTGTTGACTATATCATCAATCTTGAGGATGCTCCGCACAGTTTCACTAGCCAGGGTAATAGCACTCACTGACACCAGCAGTGGCTGCAGCACATTCTCCTCCGTGATGTTGGTGATGCAGCACTTCTTCACGTTGATCCCCGCCATTGCTTCGCCTTCGGCGTGGCGGTTTCGCAACTCCGTTACCATTTCAATGGGCGGGAGCCCGGCATTCTCCGCCAGGGTGAACGGGATGATTTCTAGGGCCTCGGCAAACGCCTTGATGCAGTGTGACTCCACACCACCCAGGGTAGCCGCATAGTGCGCCAGCTTGATACTCAGCTCAGTTTCGGGGGCTCCGCCTCCAGCAATCATGTTCTTGTTCTTCACCAGAGATCTGACAACACAGAGAGCATCGTGAATAGACCTCTCTGCCTCCTCAGCAATGAGCTTGTTACTTCCCTGCACCAGGATAGAGCAAGTCTTGGCAACACTTTGGCACCCGGTTATTGTCACCACTTTGTTACCACCACCAATGTTGATCTCCTCAACCAAGTCAGCAATGCCGAGATGCTCGGGCAACATGTGATCGGCACTGGCGATGGGACGACAGCCCAGGGTCCTGCTCACGAAGTCAATCTCATCTCTCTCAATGTCCTTTACCACGAGAACCTTCATCTTGGTGAGGAAGTGCAGAGCCATGTCGTTGAGCGCATCTCTGAGGATGGATTTCTGGATCAGCAACACATTGGCACCACTCTTCTTGATCTTCTTACACAAGTCAAGGATGTACGCTCGCTCCTCCCTCAGAATTCGGTCCATCTGTGTGTAATCGGAGATAACAACCTGACTGTCCATGTCACTCTTGGGAGGAGACAGGCAGAACTGGATCAGGGCAACCTTAGCTCGCTCCACTCTGTGAACTCCGGTGGCTTGTGCCTTCTGAGTCAGCACAATACCCTTCACCAGACGGGTGTCCTCTACTGTACCTCCAACTTTGGCCACCACCTTGATGTCATTGAGGTTGACATTTTCAGCAGTGGCAGGGTCAATGATCTCCATGATTGCGTCCACTGAAAGAGGAGCCAGGAGACTTGAGTACTGGGACACAACTTTGGAGTTCAATGAAGTTGAGGCCATCTTAATCAGGGATTCTCCGTCACTCAGCTTGATGGGCTGGGAAATGGATGTCAGGATCTCGACAGCCTTGGTCTGGGCCACCTGGAAAGCCTCAGAGATGGTTGTGGGATGTATACCTCTCTGGAGAAGCTTCTTGGCGGCCTCCAGGAGAGCTCCACAGATGACAACGACAGACGTAGTTCCATCTCCAGCCTCAATGTCCTGAGCCTTGCTGAGTTCCACCAGCATCCTAGCAGCTGGATGAAACACTTGCATCTCCTTGAGGATTGTCGCTCCGTCGTTAGTGATTGTCACATCTCCAGTCTTTCCCTGGATCATCTTGTCCATTCCTTTGGGTCCGAGACTGGTTCTTATGGCATCGGCCACGGCTTTAGCTGCCTCGATGTTGCTCAGTCTGATGTCGGTCGGCTTTTCCTTGTCCTTGAACTGCTTCTTGTTTGATTTGTTGCCACCTCCCATGGCAATCTTGGCGGCCGCCGGGGCTGAGGGCTTGGCGGCAGGTGCTGCTTTAGTTGCCATCTCTGACTATTGGGAATAGTTCACGTTAGAATAGTGTTCAAGATTACATTGACACAGTTCGAATTCAAAATCATGATTAAAAAATCAGAACCAGTAAACAAAAACGCATATTAATAGTGATTCAAGTAGTCAAATATAATATTGACAAATGATGTACATGAAACGAAACTAATAGTTGAGCTAAACTCATTTTATTTGAACTATAGATCTGTAGAATGTAGATATATCTGTTACATCAAAAGATAGTTCACAATCACTGAACCATGAACTAACTTCGTAGTGCGTAATAACTGAACAAACCTTATCAACAAACTGAATGAACAGTACCTCTTTTTTTCGTCTACTAAACGTAAATGATAATTAACATACACCGTAACTACTCGTGATACCTTTAAGTTAATATAATATTTTAAATATTTCTGAGTTAGCAAAAATAATATTCATATTATTGACGTTGATCAGTAAATTATCAATCATAACAACGAGCAAGAAGTAAGAGCATGCTCATTATTGATGGGTTATTTGATTGAGATAAATCATACACATTATGAAGGGGTAGAAATCCCCATTAAAATTGAATTAAGTCGTCACACATTTGGTTATTGTATTCATCCGAATAAAAATGTCGTAATTGGTCAGTTATCGGTCATAATTATCGAAAATTTATTTGATATTTATCTAGATATAAATAAATTAAAAGCCTATCCACCCTGTTTTAACTTCATATTACTTCCTAATTCAAACTTCCCCTGTACGTTCCTATGTCGAAAAAGCTACTTGTAGAAATCATGTTAAGAAACTGAACTTTAACCTTATTTCTTGAAAATAAGAAAAGTATTACGTTAAAAACCCACAACAACGGGTTCTTTTCGATTGATCGTCAAAAAATAAAACTTCATATAAACAGGGCGGCTATTTTTCAATTCGATGTATTCAAAAGTGCTTTGTACACATTTCTGATCTCATATTTTACACCATCACCGCTTGGTATATACCACACATGTACAACTCTCTTATTATGCTGATTGAGTCTGGAATATAACACGTACGCACACACATCCAGTACGTATCGTCTACTCATCAATGATGTCGTGTACTCGCTCTAAAGAGTCTAGAGAACTCACTGACATGAACTTAGACGAGCTGTACTTGTTTCGTACTGCTTGGTGCTTCGACTTCTCGGCCCTTACCACCAACTGCAGGGGAAATTACAATATTAGAAACGGACCAGGCTGTGATAAGTGTACATTTTGCCATGGCTGAGGAAGTTTTCATTCGATTTATTTCCTCCCAGGTTTACGGCAGTCAATACCCGCAATACCCGCAATACCAATGTTATGTTAACAACCTCAGCGATGGCTTTAGCTGGCACGAGGGCAGCTTGTCTTGTGTATCCACTGTAGTGTGACAGAGTACGTCCCCAGATATCGTCGGGCAAGAGGACGTGTTGTGCGACGAGGAATGCACCTGCTGCCAGCTCACTTGGCTTGAACTTGAGCATTGCTGTAGAGAGGAGAACAGTGATGATAATAAGAGCGGGGGAAATTAACAGGGTCAGTGATATGAGATACAAGTCGGGGGACTTACACATGTGTGGCAGGCAAAGTTCAAGTAGGTATTTTCCCAAAGTGTGGACTTTTCCGTCGGCGTTCCCAGCCTTACTATTCCTCCGCAGGAAGTGAAGTGACAGCGGGTGGTTTATGTTAAACTGCAGGGTGTTCAGGATGTCGATCTGGGAAAGTCCGGGGGTAAGATTGCAATAAACATTGGATTAATAAGGGATATATCATGTACATTTTGCTATTTATTCTCACATATAATACATACCTCCATCGCTAGAATCTGATCTGCTTTGTAAGCGTTGTCTGTGATGAAGACGAAGTCATTGACCTCAGGGGCGTATATTTCCTCGAACTTGCTTGCTATGAGCATGCTTGTGACTCCAACAAGTTGCAGCTTGTCTGTTGTAAGAAAGATTTAAGAACATAGAAAGACAGCCGAAAAACGACATGGAATCAGTTAGTTGGGTAACAGCAGATCACCTTTTTTGATGTCTGTAATTGAGAGATATCTGTCAAGAATTGCTATGGTCAGATAAAGCGTTTCTTGAAGAAGTTTGAACTTTAAATGGACTTGTATGAGCCAATCAACTAGGATTGCTCGCATCCTCTCTTTTATATCAGTTTTTTGGGACATATAGTCTGGATCAACCTGGGCAATTAGTAAAAATTAAGACCATAAAGTCATGACGAAAAATGACACAAGAGATACAGTGAGTACTTTATTCTACCTGATATGACACTTCCATTAGCCTCATGTAGCCATAAATCTCATTGATGTACTCGCTGCACAGCAAAGGATTTTCCTTATCTTCTTCATCAATGTCTTCTACTGATATGTTGTTCAATTTCGTTGCTAAGCTCTCTACTGCTTCACTTTCCTTCTGAATTGAATTGGACATAAATTCAGGCAGAACTGAGATCAAAATGTCGCTGCACTTATTCATAAAGAAATCTTCAATCTTCATACTAATGCTTACTGTCTTCTTTTCATCTGAGTCTTTTGTAGACAATGGCACATTGGAAACAGCAGAAGGTTTCAGTGCAGCAACTTTTCTCACTCTCAAATCATAAGCTTTGTTAGTCATCAGAGTGTTAGTAGTTAGTGGCTTCAATGCTGGCTTGAGATTGTTCTCTACAAGGAAAAGGATATTCAAGCATTCACTATCTTCACGAACAATGAATCGACTTACTCAAGAGTATACAGACCTCTGTTGGTGTTCTTGCACTCTATTGGATTTCTCCTCATGGCTGGACGAGCAAGATTCCTGTCACCAAATCGAGAAGTAGCCATGGTATCTCTGGGGAATAGTATAAATCAAGTAACCAATTTTTAAACTGCCCAGGAAGGTTTGAAATACCCATTGGGGAGTACCACTTTTATCGGCTTAAGGTGAAAAACCACAACAGCTAACACCAAAAGGACAAAAAAGGGGAAGTTAATATACTAATAAACAATTATCAGCAACACTCATTCAATTCACTATAACAGAACAATTAAATCCTGGCAATCTATAGGAAGCTTGGGTCTAGAGACCAGATGTTCACTTTTGCTTTTTCATTCAAAAAATTTTGCCATAAATGCTATGACTAGAAGTGGATGTCCCTTATCAAAAGCATTCATCATATCAAAGAAGTGGATGGCTGCTTTTCAAGGGTGCAGGACAGAAATGCCAAACACCATGACAACTGATATTAATAGAACATTTGACTGATCTCTGTCTGGTAAGGAGGTGGATGTTATTGGACTCCAATAATATTGGAGAGGCATGGCAAAATGTATCAATGCACTACTTTCATATCCAACTTATCAACACTAAATATTACAATCAAATTTGAGAAGTGAGGGCCACACTTTGTGGAGATCCTGAAGAAGATACTATAATGTCTTGAAACTGTCAGTAGATTTGTGGTGTAAAAGTGTGTGGGTTTGATTCAATTGACTTTGTATCACTGTCTACAATGTTCAATCATCTGAAGCACAACTATCCTGTATCCATTTTAAACTTATCAACACTACTTATTACAATCAAATTTGAGGAACCCCAGCCAAATTCTTGAACAAAGTATAAAGTTTTGGCTGTAAAGCTTGAAGCTCACAGAGACAGCACTTTTGCTCATCTGTTGATTGTGGATAAATTTTGGTAGATTCTGGGGTTCTTCAAATAGGATGGTACTCTTTCAGGACCCAAAATCCAATGCAAGTAGTGATCAAGTAGATGGGATTGTGAACACAGCTCCCAATCTAATAGCTGATGGTTACTGCAAAGCATGTGATACTAATGTCAACATTGATGTTCATGGGATAAGATGTTGGTTTTGCAAGAATATCTTTCATGCTATCAACTGTTCAAATGAGAAGAATTGTGTCAGTGCCCCCACTGTGTTTTCAAACCAGTTACTGCCTGCCATCAACAAGACAGGAGCTTATGAGAGAAGGTTTGGTCATTTTTTCTTTGTGTGTGATTTTTGCATGACTTGTGAAGAAGAAAAAAAGGCACTAGCTACTGTAGATCGTGTAGATATTCTGGAGAAAAAGATTGACTCAATGAGGAATTCTTTTAAATCTGAGATCTCTGAATTGAAATCATTCCTGTGCAAACAGATTGAACCACCTGTTGCTCTCAGCAGCAACAGTGATAGCAGCAGTGGTCCCCAAAATGCCTGGGAAGACAGACAACGAACTGAGAATATGAAACATATGATGGCCATAAAAAATGATGAAAATGGTAATCCAGTAAGTGCTGACAAATTGGAGAAAATCTGTATTGATAGTGGGATTTCGGTTCATAAGACATTTACTTTGAAGCGTTCCTCAGATACTGGTATTATTGTGAACAGTAAGTCTGATGCGGTGAAGCTGCAAGGAAAGATTATGGCTCAATGTCCTGAACACAAAATTGAAAAAGTTGCCAATAAGATCCCTACTATAAATGTGGTTGGCTTGAGTAGAGAATATTCAAAAGAAGAAATCTGCACCATGGTGAAAAACCAGAACCCCGGAATCATGTCTGTTATTGAGAATTCTGAATGTTCTGAGGACAAGATTGTAGAGGTTATTTATGTTGCACCACTTCGTAATAACACGAACGTTTACAGGGCAACCATCAGGGTAAGTAACATAATCAGATCAGTTGTATCAAAGCAGAATGATCGTATCTTCATTGGCTCTCAAACATGCAAGGTCTATGACAGAGTATTTGTGTTAAGATGTTACAACTGTCAGGAATTTGGCCACCATAGTAAGGAATGCAAGAATGGAGCTAAATGTGGGTTTTGTGCACAGGATCACGAAACTAGGAACTGTCCTAGAAAAGGTGAGTCGACTGGTAGTTGCTGTGTGAACTGTACCAAAGCTAACCGGGATTGTACTGACCATGAGACTAACAGTGTTTCTTGCCCAATTTACCTTGAGGAACTTAACAAAGTGAAAAGGACAATCCCTTTTTTCCAAGGAAAGAAGTAGGTCACAATAACACATGCGAGATTGGAGCCTTGTTGAACCTGATGCTTTTTAATCCTAGGTCATTGAATAACAAGGTGAATGATGTTATGAGCCTCCTAGACGACAGGGACATCACAGTTGCTTCTATTTGTGAAACTTGGCTCAATGATGACTCAAATTCTACAACTAGCATTGTGAAGTCTTACGGTTACTCTATTCTTCATGAATTTAGGGAAAACATGAGAGGGGGAGGTGTTGCAGTGATTTTCAAAAAAGGATTCCCGGTTTCCCAGTGCAAGTTGTTAAGGAAATTTGAAAGCTTTGAATTTATTGCTGTTTGGGTCAAAACTGAAAAAGCCAAAATTGCTTTAGTAACCCTATATAGGACAGGAGCTCTAACATCTACGTTTCCTCAAGAACTTGATATACTGATTTCGGATATTGCAGCCAAATCTGACAATTTCATCATTGCTGGAGATATGAATGTTCATTTTGAGACTGAATCTGGCGTTGCAAAACAGTGTCTGGAAATATTTAATTCATATGGCATGAGGAAATTAGTTGATCAGCCAACTCATGCTAGTGGTGGATCTCTTGACCAGATTTTCCATTACTCACTGAATGACACTGTCTCGAGCACAGCTATTGTGGAGCCTTTAAACTGCTTGGGGTCTGATCATTTCCCTATCTTCTTTTGTCTGAACACTTGTGTGAAGGGGAAGTACTTCAAACAGATAAGGGTCAGGAATCTGACTCAGATGAACGAGACCATGTTTTCATCTGACATACAAGAGCTGGTGGACTCTTTTGCTACTGATAGATTTTTTGGGTCATCTGTTCACAACTTGTCAACTTCTCTCAGAAATCTTGTCAATCGTCACGCCCCTGAGACAAGTAAACTAATATCAGTTGTAGATAAAGCTCCTTGGTTCGATAAAGAATACAGAGAACTGAGAAAATTGAGACGACAGGCGGAAAGAACAAAACATATATCAGATGATGCTTTCTTGTTTTACAAGGAGCTGTGTTTTCAGTCTTCTATGTTAGCAAAGAAGAAGAAGGAAGCATTTTTAGGTAAAATCATTCATCAAGCAGAAGGAGATACACGTACCCTTTACAATGTTGTCAACAAAGTTCTTGACAAGCAAAAAAGTCACACACTTCCTGAGGTCGAAAATATCGAGGAACTTGCTCGTGATTTTAATCAATTCTACATAGACAAGATCGACAAGATTCGGGCAAAATTTAAACCTGATCCCATCACACTCGAAACCTCTCAATCTTTTTGCACTCCTTCTGAATTGTACGAATTCACGCCTACAACATCGGATTAAATTAGAAAGATTATCATTGAGAGTGGTGTGAAGTGCTCTCCTAATGATATGCTACCCCAGCAGTTGCTCGAAACTAATTTGGAATCACTTTTGCGGATCTTTGTGGACCTTGTCAGTTGTCAACCAATCACTAAGCTCTGGTTCTATGGATGGCGTGAAACTTGCAGACATCACTCCCCTGTTGAAGGATAGAAAACTTGATGCAAATAGTTTGAACAGCTATCGTCTAGTGTCTAACCTCACCTTTTTAGGTAAACTCATTGTAAGAGTGGTTCTGAAGAAGCTCAACAACCATCTACAGCAGAATAATCTACACTGTTCAGAGCAATTTGCCTACAAAAAGCATCACAGCACTGAAACTATTCTTGTTAAAGTTGTGAATGATATTTTAGTTGCAGCAGATGAACAAACAGCAACGGTCGTTATGCTCTTGGACCTCAGTGCTGCATTTGACACAGTTGACCACACCTTGCTCCTAAATATCCTGAAGAACGAAATAGGCATCAAAGGGAATGCTCTTTCCTGGTTCACAAGTTTCCTTCGAGGTCGATCACAAAGAATTAAACTTGGTACTGTTACATCAGATACAATAACAATAAAATTTGGCGTACCCCAAGGATCTGTATTAGGCCCCGTTCTTTTTAACATCTATATCAGATCAATATACGCATGTGTCAGGAGGCTTGGTTTTAAGATATTTGGATATGCAGATGATCACCAGATATCCAAAACATTCACACCATCGGAACAGGTTCACCTGTTGACAACTCAGATGAATGATTGTTTTGATATGATTAGGAAATGGATGTCAAAGTACTATCTTCAATTAAACGAACCTAAGACACAGATTATAGTATTTGGTTCTAGTAGAATCCTCAATCAGGTCATTATAAATGGTGTCAATCTTGCGAGTGGTACAACTATAAGGTTTTTGTCCACAGTGAAAAACTTAGGTATCCAAATGGACAAGCATTTAACATTCCAAAGTCAGGTTAGCACACTGAAAAAGAATTCTTTCCATACCATACGGAACCTAAGCAAAATTCGTTGTCTGCTTACTAAGGACCAAATGAAATCTGTTGTTAACAGTATGGTTATCTCATGCCTAGACTACTGTAATTGCTTGTACTATGGCATCTCTGAGAGGCTTCTCAATCAGTTACAAGTAATCCAAAACAGTGCTGCCAAGGTGGTGACTGGTAAGTATAAATATGATCATGTGGGAAATGATCTTCATGATCTCCATTGGCTCCAGATCCGGAAGCGTATTGTATTCAAAATCGCACTCATATCATACAAAGCAATAAATGGTCATGCACCTGAGTTCATTCGAGATATGTTCACCTACTCATACCAAGGCTTCACACCAAGACTCGTGACCCCATTTATGAGCACAAGATTCGGTCAGAAAAGCTTATCATTCATTGGACCCAAGATCTTCAACAACCTACCACCTCACATCACGACTGCCTCTAATACTGACTCATTCAAAAAACTCCTGAAATCTTTTCTTTTCAACCTCTCCAGTCTCCACACCAGATACAATCAAACTGACGAAATTAATTTCTGCCGTTAGCGCTTCCATTATATCAACCTAGCATTTTACTTTTTGATTTGAGCACCTGCTGTCTGGGCTTAATAAAGTATTGATTCTTATTGAAGGCATTAGGAATTTGTGTGATCACTGTTTTCTCTTGCTTTTTAGGCTTCTACCGGGCTCAACACTGCTGAGTATAAGCAGTGTTTTTAAATTTCAATTCATTATTATTATTATCTCTGTTTGGTGCTGACTGCTTATAAATAAATGTAATAAAAATTGGCTTTATGCAACTCCACTATTTTTTGAATAAAAATAAATAAATAATCAACATTTCACTCGACATTCATTGTACCGGGCGCACCTTATTTTCAAACGTTTTGCGCGAGCGCGCGCGATTGCGAAATTCTCGACAAAGTCTATGTGCAAACGTTGCGCGCTTTTTAAAAAATCGGTGATCTGAAAAGCCATGGCCATAAATTCGCGCGCACAGTTGACTGCACTGCACAGAGATGCAATGCGGACGTGCAGCGGCCAGCGCGCGGAGTATTGTCGCAGCGCGCAAATATGTTCCCGCGCTGCGTGACCCAAATACTTCGCGCGCGCTGCGCTGTTCCCGCGCTGCGTGACCCAAATACTCCGCGCGCGCTGCGCGTCTCCGTGGTTCTACGACTTTTCAGTTCACTGAGTAGAATAGGGGCGCGCAACGTGTGCACACGCAACGTGTGCACACGCAAATACAAAATCTATCGTTTGCATTATAGTTATAGTCTGTGCACACGTACACGTACACGTTGCGCGCCCCAGCTGTATTCTAGTCAGCGACGCTAGGCGATGCTAGGCGATGCGACTAATTTGTTTTCGGCCTGGGCCGCGCTGCGTGACCCAAATACTCCGCGCGCACTGCACTGCGCGTCTCTACGACTTTTCAGTTCATTGAAGAGAACAGTGTTCTACAGTAAGGGTAGGGTGAAATCCTACAAGTAGAACAGTTTTACTTGAATTGTAGGATTTCACCCTACCCTTGCTGGCGGGATTTTATCCCTGGATTGAAAATCGCGCGCACCGACGGTAGGGTAAAATTCTACAATGTTCTACTCAATGAACTGAAAAGTCGTAGAGACGCGCAGTGCAGTGCGCGCGGAGTATTTGGGTCACGCAGCGCGGCCCAGGCCGAAAACACNTATAACAGATCTAGCAAAGTGCTTTCTCTGAGCTTTAAGCTTTGCAGCAAAACTTTATACTCTATTCAATAAGTTTGGCTGGGGTTCCTCAAATTTGACTGTAATAAGTAGTGTTGATAAGTTTATTGACACCAGTTTCCTTGAAAGCTTTGTTCTGCCTGACATCACTTTACCACTGTTTTTTTAAACTTTCCCTCTTGACACACTTTCCTTCACATCACTTCTCCTCTTGTCAAGGAAACTGGTGTGATTGAAAGGGATGTCAGTGAAAGGGAATAGGGATGTCAGGAGGAAGAGAGCTACTATGGAGCTGTTGCCAAGAAAAGCGATGTCAATGAAACTATTGTCAAGAAGAGGTGTCAGAATAGGGCTGTCAGACGTCAGTTGTCAGAGGCCAGTGAAAGTACTGTATGGAAACAGGTGTGTGTCAAAGGGAAAGTGCTATCAAGAAAAATGGGCAAAAGGGTCATTGGATTTGTAATTGTGTCCATTGTGTCCATCAATAAGGAAATGTCTAATGCACGTCCATTGGACATCCATAAGACACTCCACTCATCATAAAAATTTGATCTTGTGCATCTGGGCGGACACAATGGACACATCTACAAATCCGCCCTTGTTGATGGACATCAAACTGGTAATTCAGTCCAATGAACACAATCGACAAATATTGACTTATACACACAGTGGACACAGTGTGTCCAATAAACATGCTCATTGAACCCACGAAGTCCATTGGACACAAAATATGCCTATTGGATACGCATATGTCCATTGGACACAGGGTGTCTACCCTAACCGATTAGACATATTGTGTAGTGTGTACAATGGATATGTTGTGCCCAAAGGGCAAACTGTGTGCATTAAACCCATTGTGCACAACAGACGTACATTTCATTGCTTGCAGTGGAAGTCAATAAACATATGGTATTCATTGGACACGGCGAATACAATAGACAAAATATATCAAGTGACTCGTGTCCAATGTACTTGTGTATTGACTATTGGACACACATATTGCATTGGTTAATATTTGTCCATTATGTCCATTGGACTGAATTACCAGTTTGATGTCCATCAACAAGGGCGGATTTCTAGATGTGTCCATTGTGTCCACCCAGATGCACAAGATCGATGTCTATCCAGGCACGTAGACAGGGGGGGGGCAGGGGGCTGCGGCCCCCCCTGGAAAAATTGGATCTCTGATGAAAATTTTCAAGGACTTCGCCCTTCAATACAGAACTTAACGTCTGGCTTCTGGGGGCTGCGCCCCCAGACCCCTGCTTCTACTTTAAACTGCTTCTTAAAATTTAAGGAACACATTGATTAAAAACTACCTGTGATACTGGAATACTACTTTCTATACAATGTGATGTCGTTCTATATCAGCGCAGTCCCCCAGCTCCCAAGACTCGTTTATTTCCAGTGTAACAAAGCATTAAATGCAAATTTTGAAGGATTTCACCTTATCGAACAGAACTTAATCTCTGGCTTCTGGGGGCTGCGCTCCCAGACCCCTGCTCCTGATTAAATACTGATACTCTGCTTTTTTTCAGTACCTTTGGATATCTCATATCTGGCACTGCCCTAAAATCACTACATTTCCATTGCTACGACAAACAATAAAAAGATAAAAGCCATGTACTCTGCAATTCAAATGAGTATCTAACGCCTCAGATCATCGCATTTTCTTCAGTTTTTCACTCTTGCATAACTTTTCTGCTCCTCTTATTTCTTGTTACTGTGATATTTCCTTTAATACCAGATTTCGTCTACAACACTCTATTTTGAAAAATTTTCCCTGGACCCCAATGGGGGCTGTGCCCCATACCCCTGCCGTAGCTTGCTCGCTTCGCTCGATACGCAAACTCAACTCGCTTCGCTCGTCGAGGCCCCCCCTCCCGGAAAAAATGTCTGGCTACGTGCCTGTGTCCATTGTGTCCATTGAACATGTCTACCGGACATCGAAAATGGACAAATTGTGTCCATTGTGTCCATTGATTGTAGGACTATATAGCTAAATCTGACTTCCCCTTCCTCTCTTCCCCTATAAGCGATGGGAAATGCCTTTGAGTATCTAACTCCCATCTAACTTGCCCTTACCCTTACCCTTACAGTAGTAAAGCAAGGAACTGGGAAGTTTTAGTTATTAAGTCCGATTCGGGGACGATATAGCTAAACCGAAATTCGGCCACTTTCATGGTTTTAGCTATACAGTCCGTTAGCTATATAGTCCGCACACCGGTTCAATTGGTATATAATGGACAAAAATGCCAAATTATCATGATGAGTGGAGTGTCTAACGTTACTGGCTCCAATGAAAGATATGTCACTGTATGTGATATCAAGAGGATAAAGGATGTGTACTGTTTAAAGGAAACTGGAAATTGGTATCAGGAAAAGTGCTGTCAGGAGGAAAATTACCTTGAAGGAAACAGGTGTCAAGGAAACTGTTGTCAGTAGAAAAAGTCAACTAATTTCGTGTCGGGGAAAGTCAAGTGGAAGAAGGGCTCTGTTAGGAAACTGGTGTGAAGACTGAAGAGGTAATGCGCTGTCAATGGAATGGTGTCAGGACAAAGAGTGTTGTGAAGAAAATATTCACTCAAGGAAACTGGTGTAAGGGAAAATGTCACTGGGTTTTGGACACTAGGTCGGAGGACAGACTAGGGTGGAATAGGGTGGACACTAGGTCGGGAGATTCCCACACGCTGGAGTCTGGACTCTAGGTCGGGAGATTCTTTTGTTACGCTGATGAGGTAACAACTAGTGACAACATCGTTATGCCACGAGGAAGAGCGCTGTCAAGAAAGTGTTGTCAGGAGGGACCACACTTTCTTTCAAGGAAACTGGTGTCAAGAGGGAAAGTGCTGTCAAGAAAACTGATGTTAGAAGGGAGATAAATGCTGTCGAGGAAATTGGTGTCACCAAATGTGATGTCAAGCAAGTCAGTGTCAAGAAAAGTGGTGTCAGCTACTAGCTGACAGCTAGGAAAGTAAGTGCGGTTAAGAGAAATTCAGGATGAAAAGTGCTGTCATGAAAACTGGTGTCAAGAAGAGTGATCACAGGAAGTGGTCACAGATTGTTCCAATTCGGGGAAAGATCATACCTATGGGAATCATTGCATCTACCGCGCGCGCGGTGTTCTTCCATATTCACGTCATAAAAACCAAAAAGTTTATTAGCAGGTGTGGCAGAAACGTCGCGCGCGCGTCCTGAATTGATGTTAACCGATTTTCTGACCTTAGGAATGATTGACGATGTTACGCTTCAAGTTCTGCTATTTTTCGGAGGTTTGGTCTCAGGGATCATCATCGTATTGATCTGCCGAGCTGTTTACCAGTGCCTGAAGAAAAAACCGAGTGGGTCCTCCGACTTCAGCAACAGATGAATTCTGATATTCTCTGTCTGATACTTTTTCTCTAATTTCATTCTTCCACTTAGTTCGAAAGGATGCATCGGTGCAGATTACTAGGGAGCGAACTCCAGTCCCATCTCTGCGACTGAAGATAGCCAAGTTCCTCTCTCCTCTCCTATCCGACAGGACTAGCACACACGTGTCCGAGATACCAAATGATACCCCTCGTCTCACTCCAACCCCACGTTCCGAGGTAAGAAACGTGGTTCTATTGCTATGCTAGGTATTTGAATCGGATATTGCGATTCATTAAAACCGAAACAACTTCAGGATGAAGAACTTGAAGACGAGACTATCTACGCTAATGTGCAGCAATCCCAGCCATTTGATGTGTCAGAAATGATAAAAAGTGAGGTTCGATTTGTTATCGATTTCACCACTGCTGGTTCACCTTATTTGGCTAACATCAACTTATGTAAAAACTGAATTACCCCTCAGGATTCCTCCATTGGAAGTATCATGAACTATATCAATCGGTTGATGCCTGACAAGGTCGTGGAGAATCTGACCCGTGGGGAACGGTTGTATCTACTCAACTCAATAGCTCACAGACTCGAGATGGATCAGGTCAGAATTTGGCAAATTGTAATTTTCCAATCTTTTATCTGTCAGGCTTCTTGAAGTAAAAGAGGCTTTTAAAAAAGAATTTAACAGAAAAAACATCAGCGACGATCAAATGAAGACAGGAATACAAACTTGTTTTGACCACGCTGGAGAGTCGAAGTTTAGTTCAGAAATCTACCATTCAGATTTGGATGCATTAGGACGCATAGTGTGATTTGTGAGTTTCTATGAACTTCAATATTTCATCTCACTGATTTCGATTTAATTGGCACTTGCGATAAGATTATGAGATGTGAGATGAGTGAAATTGTTGTTCTTGTCACAAATCATCGGTTACCATTTCGTGATGTATTTGCTCGAACAAATTATAGCTTTATAGGACATAGGTTCCTTCTATGCTAAACAAGCTGCGTGAATCAGCGAACATAGGTAATTCTTATCCCTCACAATTCTAGCTCAATGTCATCTCCGGATCCCAGTAGTTCTACTCCTCGACCCAGCCCCGACACCAGGTCACCACCAAATTCTCGTACCTTCACAATTCCTCCCCCATCCTCCAAACAAATCAACCCCGAGCCGATCAACTATGAGGAAGAACTCCAGAAGTTGGATGAACTACACAATATGATGCTCGAGTTTGATGATATGATCAAGGACAGCTATCTCCGGTCGGAACTCCTCAACTTGGATGTGGCGATGCTGTTCGACCCCGCAGACATTGTGAAAGCTCGAGAACTGACTCTGACTGATAATAGGACGTGCAAACGCATGTGTGATGAGGAAACTCCACGGGAGACGTGAATACATCGCGATATCGTTCGGAAAATACAACGCGATACCGTTCGGAAGATGTTCGGAAGATTGATGGCTCCCTCTGTAGCCTACGTTTGATTTTGGTAAGGAGGGACACTCTGAACTTGTTTTTGTTAATGTTTAAAAATGGAAATGTGGGATTGATAATTTCACAGGCATTCACGGAAAGATGAATGATTCATGATATTTTGTGCTGTTTATAACATTATTGTTCATATCAAAGATATTTGCTACAACGGAATCTATACTATGCTTCTCTGGTTTTGATTCAGTTTTGCCATCCATATCCCGACAAGCCTAAACTTCGGAGTCTCTCACAGATTTTCTCTCTAGGTATGTCAGTTCCTATGTCAAGGGAGACATCTGGTCCAGAATTGCTCAGTCTCATGGTGGTGGGCGGGAATGTTTGTCTGCTGGGAACACCGAATTTGACAAAATCAGCAATGAGGTCCACCATGGCGTGTCTCAGATTTCGGAACACTTCCCCACTGGTGTCAGCAACAGGACTTGTAAACACGTAACCGAAAAGGATCTCCGCGTCTATACCGTGAAATGGCGGAATGTTGTTGGGGGAGGCGTCCACAAGCAGCCTGTAGATATTATGGTGTGAGCTCTGCGACATAGCTGCTGCCAGCTCGTTGGTTGGGCAAGTTGATCTGATGTCGGTGACGAGCATGTCCCAGATCGATTGTGGGGAAAGGGATCCGTATTCCTCATAGATCATAGTCATAACATCGTCCACTGAGCTTGGTGTAACTCGCGGTATGACATCCTTCAGAGTATTGTTGAGGGTGTCATAGTCCGTTATGATGTTATATTGATAGAACATGGACGCGTAGCTGTTTTCATGCAGTGTGTTTGATATCAGCACCTCCATGGTCGATATTGGTGATGTCGTTCCGAACAGATACGTTTCCTGCATCTTATATAGTTGTCTCGGGGGTAAAGGAACAACCTCTTCGTCGGTTAATAGCCAACCTGCGAAGTCAGCTTCAGCAGTGTGATTGTTAGGGAAGTCAAAGTAACCATTGAAATTGTAGAAAGCGAGTTTTCCCGACGGGTTGAAGTCTCTGTACGATGTGAAGACCTCTGCCGGTAGCTGCAAGAGACACTGTCGTATGTTGCTCGCCACATCGCAACCTGATCGTCTGACAGCATCGTACAGCATCTCCTGATACACACTTCCCTCGCTGGAATTTAGTCTCATTTCCGTTGCTGGTGAAAGTGCCATGACTCTATGGAATGTGTTGGTTGCGAGGGGCGAAGCAATGAGCGCCAGTGTCGCTGATGCTCCGGCGCTGTGTCCCAGCAATGTCACCGCGAGGGGGTCCCCTCCAAAATGAGCAATATTTTCCTGTATCCAATGCAGGGCCTCTATCATGTCCCGTAGACCGTTGTTTGGGGTCAAATTTCCACGTCTTTCTCCATCGCTCAGTTGCTCTATTGACTGGAAACCCAGGAATCCGAGCCTGTAGTTAATGCTAACGATGACGACATCCATTGTATCCGTGAGGTGTGCATCAAACGTATATCCCCGCTCACAGCAGTAGTTTACTGAAAGTCCGCCTCCGTGTATCCAAACCAGAACGGGTCTGGGAGTCGTCACATCTGGAGATCGAATAGTCAAGACAAGGCAGTCCTCTGTTCCCGATACTGGTTTCAATACCCCTCCCTGTACACATTTGATCACTTTATCCTGGGATGCGTCAACTCGACGGGACCAGCGGTTGTTTCCGTGGTAACGTCTCGGGGGAGAAAACCGGAGTCTCCCGACTGGCGGTTCCGCGTACGGTATGTTGTGAAACTCCGCAATAGATCGTGAAGCAGACGTGGAGATTGAGCCCGTCACTTCACCACAGGGTGTAAGAACTGTGAGATTTCGGGCTGGGAGGGAATGTATTGCGAGTATAGTTGCCGCGAGCAGAATTAGTGGTAAGTTGGTGGTCTGAAACATGGCTTCCCTCTCACACCACCTGTAGGAAGCGAGTCGATGGCACCAATTTCTCAATTATTGTATTTGAGTCTATATAGGTTGGTACATACAAAATATTAACCAGTATTCAGAATCTCCAAAACTTCAGAATGACAAGGTATAAAATATGAAACAGTATCGAGAAACATGAACAGAGATACGGAAACAGAAGATACGGACCCCCGCCAAGGACGACCATTGATGATTAGATGCGATTATCACTAATTAGGTGAGAGGATGTAATCGAATCCGGTTAAATTGTGAAGGGAACTTCATACATCTGCTAAGATACACACCTCACAGGAGGCGCCCAGAGGCCATATCTCTATTGATACCCCGGCGATTCAACTAAGTAGGTATCGGAACTAAGTAGGGGAGTTATGGCATACCTAGATTTAACGACATTTCATGATCAGATTTTTCTTTAGATTACGGTTATTTGCGATGATTTAGCAAGTTTATGGGTAAGCTGATGAACGGTTGAGAAAAAAAGCAGGTAGGTATACCATTTTGAAATAGCAATTTCAAAATTATTGATGGAATGGTACACACATCTTTTGGGGAAACCCGAAACGGCATATTCCATTTTACCAAAAACCAAGGGTGCCAAATGACCAAACAATTCAAATTGTGAGGATGATAAGTTAAAACTGCCAAATATTCCATGAATGGGAATAGAATTGCAATGGGGTCTATAAAACCATAATTCAAAACCATATTTAGTGGGCACATGATCAAAATATTGGCTGAAAGTATGCTACTTCGAATTTAAAGACATCTCCAAATTGAGACATCTGGTCAGCAATGGTTTTGGATTAATTGCGTGCACAGTAATTGATCTCTAATTATTTCGCAAAGGCATACGGTATGCAAAAAATTAGACATTTGTATTTGACAAAAACGAGTTTGTCACCTATACCTAATCAAAATCGAGCCAATGCAGTTTGATGAATTCAACATTTTGATAAGTATTTCCTAATCAGAAAATTTTGTCTAGGCGAATAGGTAGGTCGAGTAATTGGCGTCAACGCAAAATTTTGTCTCTAGAGGTTAAATTGAATTACACAACGAAATTAAATTGAATTAGAGGAACGATGATATCTTACTTGATGTGATCTGAGAGCGTTCTAACTTTCACCATATCCCTGATTCGTTTTTTGAATGCGACTGCAATGCTTTGATTTTCAATCAGACTGCCACATTTCCCAGAACACCAGATATGCCATATCCCAAACGGTCCATTTCCCCCGTAATTCACCTGGCTATCGGAATTCTGTACCATAAGGGACAGGTTTTTTTGGCTAATTGTAGGCTCCTTATCATAGATGGGTGTGGCAAAATGATAAGTACTTGCTCAGGTTGGGACTTTGGCCAATGACCATGAATCAATAGCTATTTTCAAGAGATTTCTACCCATTCATTCAATAAACCAAAAGAAGCGACCTGAAATCACTGAAGTAGCTACAATAAATATTCAAGTTATCGGATAGATAGAATTAAAAGAGGTGAATATGATATATATCTGCATATAACTTAAATTCTCACTACTGCATAACAAAATTCAAAAAACGCGCTATCTGAGAGATTGTTTCTAGATCAGGTCGTTGTTGGTAACAAACCCGCTGATCCCACTTTAATTCCCAATTATAACATCTATCTAGCTAAATTCTAACTTATTAAATACTAACATAGGTATCTCTTACTTAGTAACTTAATCTATTTCAGAAATCTGAGATACCCGTCTACTGCCTCTTCACATGGTCGATGCTGTAAGCACCGGCACCTGAGTGAAACAGTGGTTATTATTGACGGAAATGAGCAACAGTTGCTGTATCTGCTGCATCTATCAGGTATGTTGGTTATTGCAGGAATGTTATTTAGCAAAATATCTAGACCAATGAAGTATGATGTCATGCACTTTAAAGTACTGGAAGTACTTGTCCTGTGCAGTGTGTGGTGACATGATCGTTTGTGATGGTTTTTGGGTAATAGTTAGTGGAGACAAATTGAAATCAGACAAAAATTTTCTAGCACAATGCATCAAAGATGTAGTTTTATAATGTTATTAACTCATCATTTCACCGCCTACGTAAACCCCAAGTTTTCGCCTACGATCTCCCTATTTTTTGATAGCAGCGTGGTATCACAGTATCCCTTTCCGACTAGATAATCCTGTAACATGGATGTTGACTCCGCTCTGAAGTCTATTCTATCGTGCGCTTCCTCCAAGCCCTCCCCGATGGCTAAGGACCCGGCTCCCCCAGGGTGAACAGCGAAAAACTTTTCAATTTCGGCTACATTCTGTTCATCTCTCTGATTACTGATCATGGCCTTCAACGCTCCCGGGTAGGCGAACTGAATGTGGCCACAATTCTCATGAACGTAGTCAAAATTCTCCCTGAAGAAGTTCCAAACAGATTCTGGATTTGATGTGCTGTATGTGGTTAGAAACTGTATGATGTCTTTACTCGGCTCTGCAGACGGAAAATGAATAAGCTCGCGACCAATCATATCGACTTCCTCGGCTTTTGATGTCTCGAACAAGATACCATGTGAGGAGCGCTCATCTTCCGACATTAATCGATATTTCCTTAGGTGAGACAATTGTGTGTTGTTAAGTCCGGTCTTCTTATCCCCTTTATGTTTGGCTACCAAGGCTCCGTACTGATTCAATGTTTCTATGATCATTTCCATCTCTATCGGGCTCAGACCTCCTCGGTCGAGTATCTTAAGTTGTGATTGAAGGATTTCGGAGATGTATCCTCGCAGACAATCACCTAAGCTCTCATCTATTTTAGTGGTAAGATCCTGGAAGAAGTTTAGAGCTACTCTCAGTGGTAAGAAGTGAGTTTCTGTGGCTAGGAATGAGACGTGCTCCAATGCCGAGCTGTAAGGGAGAAGATTGATTCCAGCAGCATGGAATATGTCACAGATGAGATGAGCCCTCTCCCGGTGATTCAGTGGAGAGTTCGGTAACTTGGCAAGTTCTACAAGTTTGATCAAGTTCTCCCCGGGATACTGAGTCACATACATTACCTTCCCGTCGGAGTTTAGTTTTATAATTTCAAAATCTCCGTACTCGAGCTTGATATTCATTGTTTTACCTGTCATCATGAGATAAGGCGTGGTTAGAATATTGGCAAATTTGCCATCTCTAAGGCCATATATTTCAATGGGAACTGTCCAATGCAGATTCGTTGAGTTGCTTCTTTTCACACATCGTGATTGTGTTAATTTGATTTCGTTCGGTGAAATTCTCTCAACCGAAATCAAGGGGTAATTCTTTTGAAAAATGAATGAGTCCATCGAATCTCTGATGGGTTTCCGATCGTGGGAATTTTCAGTGATACTCGTAACCAAGTCGTTGTAAGTTGCAGTGGAGTATTGGTATCTTTTCAGGAAATTATTTATCCCTGTGCTGAACAACTTCTCCCCTAGCATGAATCTCACCATAGCCAAAACAGAAGCTCCCTTGCGGTACGCAATCGTGTTGAACGTTGTCGTGACGTCAGATTCTACTGCTATCCTAACAGGGTGGGAGTTAGCTTCCTGGTCAGCCAACATGGCAGGATGCCAGTTTTTGAGCATGTGCCAGTCCCTCGTGTCGACATCATCAAAAATACTATCAACACAGGAGAGGGAGAGTAGCGAGGCCATGCCCTCTTTCAACCATATGTCATCCCACCATTCCATTGTGACAAGATTTCCGAACCACATATGTGATATCTCGTGCGCTATCAGGTTCCTGAATGAAAATTCCAAGTCTCCAAATCGCATTTCTTTTTTAGAAGTGGCTGTTTCAAGACTGACTGTAATAATACCCCAATGTTCCATCCCACCAAACATGTAGTTTGGTATACCGATGAGATCTAGCTTAGGTAGAGGGAAAGCGATGTCGAAGAACTCGTTGAAAAATTTCAAGCAGCCCGCTAGAAGATCAAGTTTATCCATGACCCTGGTTGTCAATTCCCTGTCACTCTCTCGGGGGATAAAGTGTCTCAATTTCACCGCTCCAGCTGGGGTAAGGACAGTTCTTGGACCGTACACAAAGTTGTGCTGCACCCACGCTAGTAGATATGTTGACATCTTCGGAGAGGTTTGGAACCTTGTCAACTTCCGATCACCGCCTAGAAATTCATCATGGTCGATGGGCATGTTTGAGGTGACAGTTTGGTCTGCAGGATGTATGAGAGTTAGTGTGAATTTCGCTCGAAAGTGAGGTTCATCGAAGCACGGGAAGACAGTTCTTGCTTTGTCTGGGGATAGATGGGTTGCCGTCATTTTGACAAAAGTGGTAGTTCCTAAGAATGGATGCTCAACTTGATATCCTGTTTGGAAGTATCCCACCATGTTTGAAGAGACATTACCACTGAATTTGCTTCTGATGATATACTCGCCAGATTGCAATGGTTCGACAAGTGTGAAAACCACCAAGTCATCTAGGTCACGGGTCTGAGAACTGATCAAAGCCATACTTCTGGGTTCCAGGCAAGGGTCACTGCAGAGCTCCATAGTCTCAATAGAGACACTCTCAGCATAGTACAGACTGATGTCCGATACAGTGGCTGTTATTGATACGGATATGTTAACGGCCCCATCGTATGTCCAAGAATCAATATCTGTGTCGATGAGAAGATCGTAATGATTTGGAACAATGGTTGATGGGAGTTGCTGTGATTTCGCCAGTGATGCCAACATAAGCAAACATAATGTGGCGAAAATATCGAGTTTCATATACACTACGACTCATCGACCTGAAAATATATTGAGCAAATCTTGCTATGCGATGGCTACATGATCTAAAGTCATAACTAGTTACTACCACAGCTATGACACGCGTTTTTTTGGGTCAAAATATGTTCACGAACAGTAAGCCCCGTGTGGCCCTTGCAGCTAAAAGGATAATGTAGAAAATGCATCGTTTGCCCGAAATGGATCAATCGAAAAATGGATCAATCGAAAACCCTGTTAGACTGTGACGCGGCATTGAATATGTTAACACTCATAACGACGTTAATTAGATTGTAGCGGCTCAATGTGACCACCGTGGACTGCCAGTCACTAGTGACCAATGTCCTAATGATACAGTTGGTGGGAGCAGCTGGTGGTATAGGAGAGCTATAGCGCGTTGCAGCGTTATGATGACCAGTCTAGCGATACAGAGTGCGGCATTTCTGAACTATAATTGCAATTGTGAGAACATAATAATATGAACATTGGACAAGGAAGTTGGCTATGAGATGGTTTTTGCT
Source organism: Beroe ovata (assembly GCA_946803715.1). Lineage (NCBI taxonomy): Eukaryota > Metazoa > Ctenophora > Nuda > Beroida > Beroidae > Beroe > Beroe ovata. Next base: position 19,430 of record CAMPET010000163.1, on the reverse strand, counting down.
GAGACGTGACTGGTATACAATATGAATGCTGTCCATGTGTAAGTCAATATGTGTGTGTCAATGTGCATTGTGTGGCCAGCTGAAGGTAAAACTGGTAGGTTACTTGAGGTGGAGTTATTATTCTCGAGCAGAAAACGCAGAACGAATCAAGAGAGCAGAGGATAATTCATTGAATCACTCTGGGATAGATACAACAATAAGACAATGTGCCACATGTGAGTATATCCACGGGTGATACATTAACTCAATTGGGCAACAATGAACGATGCTGGAGATTTACACACACTCCAACATCCAATAATATCGTTGGGTGTGTAAAGCGAGTTCAACACGGAGTCATCAGAATGGAAAGCTGTGTGCGCAGTACAGCTGCCGACGAAAAAGAGCATGTTCCTTGTTATTCTACGAACAAGGTACCGCAGATTATGGTAGGGTGGTTATGATTTTAAAACCTGCATATATTATGTGAGGTTCTTCCATTACATCATTTAAAAAGTGCGAACAAACTAAACCCCATGAGGAGCTCTTACTTTCATGCAGCAGTCATGCGACCACATTATTTTACGGAAATTTTGAGTTGGCTACTCCATTGTGAGGTCCGTATTGAAGTTTTTGTTACCTAAAATAGCGATGTAGATGAGTGATCCTACACCAGACAAGTTTACTCCGAACGAACAGACATCCACCCAAAACCTGGGATATATTGATTTGAATGATAGGTGTATGCTTCGAGGTGTATAATTACATCGGTACACACTGTGTACCGATGTAAATCCAGATTGATCGATAATTGAAACGTTACCTGAAAGTCAATCCTTTAGACCACATGTGAAGGTAGAATGGATAATCATAAAGAGATATGAGAGTGAGCCATGTTGCTAAGATGATCGACATCACCTTGGTTTTGTATCCCACCACCACTGACACGACAACAGGAACAAGAATCTGGGTTAGATGTAGTTTTCATGGATAGTGGATACCATTCAATGAATGACTATGGAATGTTAAGGTTCCTAGAAATATCAACGTATCATTGGATGAAATTAAGGAAATTCAGAAAATTAGAAATACCAAAAAACTTACAGCTATGTGGATGAAAGAGAAGTAATTTATACCATCCCGGCCATAGAGATAACCGATAACATAACTGAAGGTTGCCTGGGCCGATAATTGGTTTTAGAAAGACTTTGAGTAAAACCCTGGCCTCATAATTCAGTGATTGACTTCATACTTACAAGCCTACTACAACTGTGACACTCAATGAAAGACACTCACCGCTAAGAAGATGAACACCACATTCATTCTTGCTATGAGAGTAATGTAACTCATCTTTTTGTTCACACCCCAACTTGGCAAGCCAACTATATGCATGTCCTTTTCTTCCATACTATCTGCTAGGACCATCAACAAACAACCCACTGAGCTGAGATCCCTGCAAGCAAAAATTCGCTTATATTTCCTTCCAGAGCTTCTCACTCACCCTTTCAATCTTGCAATATAACTGCTCAAATGTTGGTCTAATAGCAACCATAAACAATATGCCGTGATGTAGACAACTTACATTACAAGGTGAGGAACATATGCTATGCGGAAGGAACTTTCCAATAGAATCGTTTTCAACTTGACAACGATCTGTTGGGACGAGGAAATAAGATGAGTGATAATACACAAATTCGGAATTCATTTCAAAGCGTGATAATATCACTGTAAAGTATTGATCTCAGTGAAAGATTAGGCTTATCCAAAGTCCAAGTCGTCTTAAGAACTAATCTGAAACTACTGGTTACTTACTGCTACAAGAAGTGGAAATGCTAGGGAGATGCATGCTGGCAAGATGCACTTTCTACGGAGCACGTAAAACAGGGACACTACTCGGGTTACCAGCAGGATCAGTGTAATCAGAGTCATGAGAGTAGTTGCTTTTTTTGGGTAGGCATTCCTTCTACTCTCATCACCTGAGTGCAAACATTCGTTATTGTTCATTCTGTCGCAGTGTAAATCTAGTTAATAATATATGTCGGCTTTAACTTCTTACCGTCGACGCAATTGTAATTCCTCGTCTGATGTCCCACTTTCTCTATAAGATCTGCTTCACGGAAATACTTGTCCTTCAACAAACAGTTATCATCCTTCCGTTTAACATTGTGAGTGAATGTCACGGATTTGCACTTAGGTGATTTTTTATCATCCGAATTCGAAAGATCCGTGTTATGCTCCCTACACCTAGCGAAACACTGATCAAAGTTTTTTGTTCTTATCGTCTTGAACTCCTCCATTGGGAAATCGGTGTCGTTCCTCAAGCAAGGCACTGAAAATGTATTGTGTGTAGTACTTCTGATTATTTGGTTGACATTTTGAGGTTTTATTTCGATGAGGAATTAAGAAAGTTTGATTCAGTATGTACCTTCTTCTCCTGGGATTCCCAAAGTGTAGCCGATGAAAAGACTGGCGTGGGTAAACTTACAAAGGATCAGAATGCAGATCAGAATATGGAAAAATAGTATTCCAAACTGAAATGTAGATTTTATTAAAACAATTGAAAGTTCCATGAACATATGAACAGTTCCACGGAAGGAGGATTCGAAGTTCTCCAGCAGTAACTCTTGCATTTCGTGCCATGATATTGATATTGCTAAGGTCATGCCTTAATACTGTACCTACTGCGTTAGATAAAGAGAGCCTTTTTGGGTACTACCGAATACATTAGCTCTCTGTGAGTGAGCAGCTTATTATTTTCGGTGTAGTTATATATGCGAAATGTGTCGATTAAATGCTCGATCGTGGGTATATATTTGGGCTGGGAATCCATATACACTAAACTTGAATGAGTCTTCATTACGAAAAAAAGCTCTTTCACCGAGAGTAATGAGTATAATCATTGTATTTTGCCTTACTTAGAGCTTTGTTTGATCTATAGCGAGCTGCTGAATTGTACTGGCTATAAATAGTTTCGCGGGTTCTATATACTATTCACCCTCCCCTAATGTTTGTTCATTATCAGCAGGTTCGATGGTTTATGAATTATTATGCATTATTCATCCACACATAAGCTCGCAGGAGGCATTTGATTATTGATATCGACACTCCAATCATACCTTGGCAAGTCCCTTTGCGTGAGGTTTGATTAAGAGTGCAAATCTCTCGGCGTATGTTTCTGATCGATCCACTGCTTCGCCAATCATCATTTCCAGAGACAGTGCCATGGTGTTATATTTGCAATTCCTTGGATATGTGTATGATGTCATGGTCCATTTTCAACGGGTTTAACAGTTTGACAATGATCAGAGGTCAAACTACGATATCAAAAAGAACAGACCATCAAGGGAAAGGATGTCAATCATTCATGCCTTGCAAGCAAAGGGTCCACATCAAAACCATCCAATGTGCAAACAGCGTAACAGGTGTAACAATATGAAGAGTAAAGTACAAAGTTCACAATATTTCTATCTTGAGCAACTCTTTTGTTGCTCGTTTGAATAATAGTGAAGAAATACTAGAAAAAAGTTCAAACTTTTGAACCCATCTAAGCTAGACAACGAAACACAATGAAAACTTTAATAAAATGAAGTCACATATGTTTACAGTTTACACTGTACATTGATCAATATACCAGGTGTTGATAATAAGTACTCCTGATTAAGTCCTTGCAGTGTACTTAAATGTGAGCAATATTATATTGTTGGCTCAAGACAAACACCATGGAACAATACGGATAAACTCAATGAATCGCACTGCGAAGACCCACCTCATTTGTGGTGTACAATACAATCCACACAATGAGGTATGTGTGTGTAGAGCGGATGAATTGTCTTTGCGTGTGGCGCACAACGTGTCAAATTCTAGTGAGATCTCAAGATATTAGTACAATTGTGTATACTGAGCAATACTTGATTTAGGTTTTAGAAGTTTCTTGGGAATTTCAGGGAGGTTAGAATATCTCTTGATCAACAAGTTTCATTGACGTCTTTATGTAATCCAGCTAATTCAATGATGATTCGTGACTATAATAGTGAGGCAATTATTCTGAACATTGATAATCTTTATCGGAAAGCATTGATTGCAAAGCATAAATCACAATCTGCAGGGAAATGAATGAGCACCTGCCACCTTTATGTTCAAACACTCAGTAAAGTCAATCATTGTCTAAATCTTCCAAAGGGCTTTTATATTTTCCTAAAAGCAGTCAACTAAGGAAATTTTTCATCGGCAATTCATTTTTAAGATGACCCCCATACAGAGTACAGAAACTATAAATATATCCAAGATTGGAAGGGTGATGGAACATCCAGAGTTAAAATGTTCTATCTTGTGGTCTGATGCAATCTTCTCCACCATTTTCTCCAAATATTGACAGATGAAGCCGAAAACACCCTTATTGTTTAACCTACAAGAAGGTTATTCTAGTTATTCGCTTTTTCTGCAAATATTTAGGTACCACGCCTCCATCATCGAGAACATGCTGAATACCTTGTACGTGTAAAGATCTGTACCAATAAGACATGTAGTATAATTTAAGACCTGTATTATTTGAGAAACTTCTAAAATCCAGTATAATTCAGCTGGAAAACTTTGATAGTTTACGAAATGATACATTAAGAGCAAACGAACCCCCTACAAGATCAGCTTTCCTCCTTCAGGTACCAGCTTCTACTAAACCTATGATCTCTTATTATCAGTTATGGCCTGAGGCCTGGTTTGGAGAGGGAAAGGGTTAGGGTCAGGGTAAGGGTAAGAATTAGAGTCATACAGTCTTGACTATCGCATGGATTTCTATGCTGGGCCGTGTCACCTGATCTGATCACTGAATGTGTAGAGTTGGCGTTTCTAGTCAGGAAAATTGACAGATTGGGTCGACTGCAAAAGTATCCCTCGCTGCACTGTCAATTGTTGACCTTTAATGTCCAGCTGTCCAGCAGCCGTTGAGCTGTGTTTTTATTTCTGATGAACGTCAGCATTAGGAACCAAATATTAAATTGGCTGGCTACTGACTACGTATGAAGAGCTGCCGTTAAATTCAGTGCATAAGTCGGACTCCGACTGCAGGAAATAATGGTGGAAGATTTATGAAATTTATAAATTAAAGCCTGTAGAATTTAAGACGCGTACAAATTAAGAATTTTTTTTCGTGATTTTCTCATTTAGTGCTTGTCTGAATAAGTACAATTACTAAGGTAATCACTCAATGTAACGCGCTACTTGTATCTCACGCAAGTACGGTCACGCGTGACTCACGCGTGATCAGATATATTGTAACTAAGTACATACGGGTCGCGTGACAACTATAACGCGGTATCCGAGTAATGAAGCTTCCCGTCCATGTTATACGATAATATTATCATTATTTGATGCTCTCCTTGTTCTCATATACATGTAGGAATATACGTTGCGTGTATCATGTTACCTTATAAAGTTTGTGTTGTGTGTAGGTATGTGTGTCTGTGTGTATGTTAACGTAGTGCTGTAATATCATTACACTGAGAGTTGTGGGTTTGCGTCAGCTGCAGCTGGTTTCCCAAGAGACCACGAACTCGATTGTCATCAGAATTGCAGTTACGGTTATTTCAGCTCCGGTCGTGGAATCTGTAAGGTTATCCTCCCATTACACGTCACATTTCTTTCTCCAGTAGGTAGGTATTCACAATTTTCATAATATTGCGAGTTTTGCATATTTTAGATTTACTCAAGGTTGTATCTCTTCGTATTGAGTAGGTACTTACACTGTATTCATTTTCACTAGACCTATCCCAGCAGTCTAGATTGTGTGACTGTCTTGAACGAGAAAGAGAAGATTTTGCCATAAGTAGTCCACATTATCGCGGACTACAAGCGATTGCTAGAGGTATAGGCCGCCCATGAATCATGATTCTAGACTTCTGCACCAGCCTCGACACCCCTCAAATTTTCAAATTGCGTTCCCGTGTTTCATATCAAATCGTCAGAACTCTGTGTTTCCTTCCAGCAGTTGACTGAGTGTGTCTTATTGTAGTGTGGGCGAGCCTATGCGTTTATGTGTGATTGTATGCGTGATTGTTTTTGTGTGCTCGTGTGTATGTGTGATTATATCGCGTTCTACCAACATATGATATAGCGGCCCAGTACTATTATACGAGAGATGTTGTTAAATATTTTGACACGCACAATACATATTAATACATTATTACTAGCTTTATGATACTGCGTACAGCTGTAGTCACACAATATGTTCGGATTTAAAATGGTCATCATATTGCTCAACCTATATAATTTAGGTATTCAATTCCAACTTTATCATTCTAATTTTAGGGTACGAGTCGCGAGGCGAAATAGTTATCCTGGGGTGTAACTGGTACTGGTAGTTGTACCCTTAGCGGAGTCACGGACAAACAAGACTATTGAGTTATAAGATCACCCTGAAGATTCGTCATACTCATTTGCCAAGCTTTCTTATTTGTCACTAGCGAGGCCTGCAAGGGTATATTATTATGCAAACATAAAGCTAAGCTCTTTGATCATACTCACATAGTATCTGAATAGCATACTAACAAGAGGCAAATCATTCTAAATCATGACAGAAAGCAGTCCAGGGAGCTCGCAGGCTGACGAATTGATAGTACTGATTTGTCAATTTATTTTTACGGATATGATCAAAATCCTGAGTTTCGTCTCATGAGACGATTTGCAAATCTTATGTTGAGATTTTAGTAAGAATCAAGAGGCATACTGCTTCACCAGCTGCGATCACCGCGCGCTACTCCATTGTGTAGGTATTATAGTACAGCACCAGCTGTACTGCAGTAGGTATACGCTCCACAGTTGAGAGCTGCGGTCTTCACAATTCCTAGAATGATTCCTTATATCGTAGTCATGGTAACGCACTCCGTACCTTCAGAAAAGTAAAGCTTTTTTCATTGCAATTCAACGCGGGATTATTTTGTAAAGTTATACGGTAGGTACTACTTAAAGCGGCTGCAAAACGTTCACGCGAACTAGAAGCTTAGAAGACACGAATGGTCATGATAATTCATTCATCACATTATAGATTGATCCATTTAATGAACAGAGGAATGGGTTGCTGTAACGACCTTTATAGATCACGTCATGTATACACCATTATATTTGTTGCGCAACCTGGCACATTGCCAATTTAACCGAAACCACACCAGTCAAAGCACAGGTCGTGTGTTGCAGTGTTGAGAGTTTAGTGTACTGCTTTGTCAATTTAAGACATGCTCCCTTTTCAGATCTTTCAGCCATTATCTTTCGACATAATTTGTGAACTCGGACAGCCGCAATTGGTCTCTACCTGTTATAGTCTTAACCTGTTACAGTCTTTACCTGTCATAGTCTTTACCCGTTATAGTCTTTACCTGTTATAGTCTTTACCTGTTATAGTCTTTACCTGTTATAGTCTTTACCTGNCAAAGCACAGGTCGTGTGTTGCAGTGTTGAGAGTTTAGTGTACTGCTTTGTAAATTTAAGACATGCTCCCTTTTCAGATCTTTCAGTCATTATCGTTCGACATGGTTTGTGAACTCGGACAGCCGCAATTGGTCTTTACCTGTTATAGTCTTTACCTGTTATAGTCTTTACCTGTTATAGTCTTTACCTGTTACAGTCTTTACCTGCTATAGTCTTTACCCGTTATAGTCTTTACCCGTTATNGTTATAGTCTTTACCTGTTATAGTCTTTACCTGTTATAGTCTTTACCTGTTGTAGTCTTTACCTGTTATAGTCTTTACCTGTTATAGTCTTTACCTGTCGAGGAGCTGCATGCCAAAATGTAAGGAATCCTCATTACAGGATGATCAGTTGTTACTCGCAATTCACCCTAATTAGTTGCGTGGTAATCGTGTTCATGCAAAGTTCCAGTTTTCACAGCATCCGCTGTCTTAGGAGCGCACGCATACTCAACACTGCCCCACCCACATAAATCACGCAGTACGCGTGTCGGATTTGCAGCTGTATGAAAGCCTGCTATATAATTGCAATTTGTCAGTAGTTTATGTTATTGAACTCTCGATTGGGTACGCACTCACTACGCACGATTTCTGATCATCGTCCAGTTTTGACAAACGTGTTTAGCTGTACGTGACAGATTATGGTCACTATTATATGATATGTTTACTCACACTCGACTTGAGTGAGAATAATTCTCGCGTGATGCGATTAAATCATCGACTGACGGCCCCTCCCTCCCCTGCAGTTCCTATTGTGTTCCACTTATATAGATAACGGAGGGGTTCATGTGTCACATGCCGGGTACATATTATTATTGTGATCGGTGTGATGATTCCACCAGATGCGATAAACTGTAAGAAATTAGTCGTCTTAATTACGAATTGCGTGTAGAATATAATCGATGTTCGGTTTTATATACTTTCAGTGATAATCTATTCCTTTTATAGCATGAAATCCTGCATAATGCTCACAATGTTTTGCGGAGGATTGAAGACGAAATTTAGCTGAACAATGGCTGTATTGTGAAACGCACGCATCATTTTTAAGGTGCTGTTATACCGCTAAATTATTGAGTACCGGCGGCCCTAGCTATATTCATAACCTGTTCTAGCATTTCTAAGTGGGTGTGGTCTCCTGGAATAGTCTTCCCTCCATGTCTAACGAGATGATAATTCGAAGGAGAATTATGAATAAAACGTCAATTGCCGCTCATGTACATGGGGTTGATGCTATTCCTTCGGGGGCATGAATATACCCATTTGCTTACTTTTGACAAACCGGTTCCTATATACGTATCGATTCCATCTTCCTTCAGCACAAAATTATCGTCTCTAATTCATTTTCCATGGGATGTGCGGTTGTTTCTTTCTGCTCATTTTTACTGCTGTTTCCCGAGATAGCGAAATTTGCATCGTTCAGTGCAGAAGATCTGCCAGGATAACAGGATAGGCCATCATCAGGATAGTCATCATTAGTCGTTCCATCGTTCCAAATATGATTGATTTAGATTGTAGCTTTTTCAAAGGACAAAGGGTTTATTTTGTGCTACAATAAACCGGTGTCTTGTGTAGTGTGACAGTCTTGACACTGTCAAGACTGTCACACTTGACGCTCCCATGACAACTCGGATGTAGTCAAATGTCTCCCTCGTCATGAGCTCTGATCTACGAGCCATTTGCATATTATCCTCATTAGATTATTCAATCGGTCTTCATCTCATCGATTTATCAAATCAAGAACTTCAATTATTTGGCTATTTTCAAATCTGTTCTAGGTTCAACTTTTGCTTAATTCGTTCAGGAATCAAGATCATTCCATCGAAGTTTGCGAATTTAAGCTTGCGAATGGGATTTATTTATTACGCAGTACGCTTTACACGTTTTGGTGCATAGATAGACTCTCTATTCAGAACGTAGTTTTGAACTGCAGCAGCCTGAGCTCAGGACGAATCAACAACTCCCCGCTAAGTAATGCCCGGCCCCCGGAAATGCGTGATCGCTATACTCCGCGCCACCGACTACAGAGTCACAGTCAAGGAGGCTCAGCTCCCGCTCTCCCGATATGGAATAATTTGCCGTGACGTGTAGCACGTGCGTGAGTCACGAGACCTAGCGGCGGTCACGTGGTCTCTGTAATAACTGAGAGTGTGCGCTGTCCACGTGACGAATGCGCGTGATTTGTCGTTTAGCGGCAGCACTTCTCTGCCACACAGAGGGAGAGAGAGCTGCAGCAGCTTTATATGTTGCTCTCTCTCTCTCTCTCTGTCCATATCGAGGGAAGGAGAGGGGAGAGCCAAGTCTTCTTCCATCCGTTACGCGGTACTCGCTTATGCAGTCCACGCAGGCTTCGACACCCGTAGTTAACACCGCAGCCGGAATTAATCTTGGTTTCAGCAAATCTGACCCCAAAGTCCAAACCCTTTAAACCTGCGCGAGCACAATGATTTTTTAAAGCAATAAATGGTTTTGATATATGAATGAGCTTACATCAAAGCACTTTCTCGTTCGCTTTACGTCATTCCTCAATCCTCATATGTATACTGTATAACGTTAAACGATAATGCGTTTTCGCAATATTTACCGAAGACTGAATCTTAAATCAAACAAGGCATCTGCATACGACCGACTATCAACCTTTGAGCTCATCAAAAATCGATTATATCGATAGGAAGGTAAATCACGAATTTTATTTCTTAAAATTGACATTTGAAGCGTAGATTTGGCACTATGGCTATGTGTCGACCTCGTGTGTGCGCTAGTAGTAGTTTCCACACACTAAGTCGAGTAAGGCTTCAGAACTCGTGAGTCTATTGCAGAAAGTGGTTAAAACTTAAAATCTGATTATTGCCCGACACAATACTTATACAGATACTCCAGAAAGTGTCTACATTAACTTAGGTCGCATTCACTAGTTATCTAAACTCTGAAAATCGTGGAAAAGGTACTTTGACAAATTAACGTTGCAATGTAGGTGTTACGTAAGCCTGAAGACCGGCCTTTCTATCGCTGGAATATAGCGTTCGCTTCAACCACATGTCACGAAGTATAAAAGTATCGAAGAAAAATAAGATTTGTGTATGAAAACCTGGCGAACAGATGTTATGGTCGGTGGCGATTTTGTTTTTATTCCTCACACTTTGCATGGGTATATGTACAGCTGCTACGCGACATAAGTTTTCTCCAAATCATTATCGCGTCAAAAGTGTATAATTTGAATTCGTGTTTGCATTCAATTTTCGCATATATGTTCCTTGCGTTCACCTTGCGCGATCGTCTTGTTTTAGTCCATATATCAGTGTAAGTATGTGAGTGAAAGTAATACTTGGTTATCCATGTGACGTTGGATGTAGCCCAAGCTGCAAGAAATTTATGTTTTCTATTATATTAGGTTTCTATTATTTAGGTTTCCGCAGGACTTGTTTATCTATGCAGTATGGTGTTACACTGTCACAGCACTTCAAATTAATTGATGTCCGATTTTTGTTTTCCATATCCAACATTTTTGTAAGTATCCACCAAAAATCGCGTGATTTTAGAACCAGCTCGTTGATCCTTTTGTTTTCCTTGATTATTTCCTCGCACCCCTCTCCTTTGTTCCTCTTGGACATTGAAATCAATGACGTGTGTCGCGGAGCTTTTGTCTTCGATTGACACAAATGCTTTTGCTTTACCACAATTTTGACGTTCGATCAGATTTTAATCTAACTGAGATTTTAAAATTTCCACGATTAATCACGAAAAGCGCGTTATATATGATGATTCATAATACGATCTTATGATGCGAACATATTGTTGTTTGGCACTTCTACGGATTTGAGTCCTACTGATTTTCTGATGCGATTACAAATTCGAAAGTGTCACAGCTGCATTACCTGCGATGAAGCTCCGCGGTTTCCGCGTTATTGGATTTTTGCAAACAAACATATTATAAAATGTAATTCACGCATTATATTCAAAATTGTTTTCAGTACATATATTGTATCACTTGCATTAAAAAAAGCGTTCGTGACAATTATCAGTCCGACATAGAGTTTGACATCAATTCGGGTGACGTAATAGTGACGTATAACGTTTATCAGACACATACGTGACTCGCGAACGTCATCTGATTTATTTGCAAGTTAGTTTGTTTGTTGGATGCGTCTTTTAACAGCTAGTCTGCGATGATTGCGTTCATACGCGGGCCGTATCTTCTTTGCTCATAAAAACTGAATCCCATAAAAGCTTTCGATATAAAGTACTCATATATCAGGTGCTCATATATTTTGGTGCCGACCTTTCGAAACTGATGATTTTTGATAGCTGGTTACATCATCCAAAATTTGTAGTCGGAATCAATTGAAAAATGTGTATATCGGATCTTATATTACAGGACCGTGCCCTGCAGGATGTTGCTCGATTTTTCCATGATCGGGTACATCCGCTTGAGCATTATCAATAACATGCTGAACCACGCCCTTTTTGGATGCCAGAGTAACTGATTATAGATGCCGAGGAATATATTTCGGCCACGCCCATATCTAGCATACACACAATAATAATGTGTTGAATCTGTTATATAACTGACTAATTATTTGATCAATATTACGGTTGAGAGCACGATTATCATTTTCGTCCGGATATCATGAGCGATATCATCAAATTTAGAAAAATTGGGATGCAGCAAATTTCCGTCGTTTTGTCCTTGTTCTTCCATATTCCATAGCTGACAGCTAAAACGAGATTGCAAAATCACATGTAGCCGTGGCCGGTGTCTTACGTCGGCTGTCACTTGCAACAACCAATGGCTGTCAGCCGTATACCTCAGCAATGGTGCTATTATATACCTAGCTGTCATTATCAAAATGCTCGCCGCCCTTTACTTACTCACTTATATAGTAGCTCACTCGGTTCATGCAAATTGTGTAACCCATGACTATAATATAGTGCTCAGCAGTCAGCACAATATCACAGTCAGCACAATATTGACAGTGATCTTTCGCCAGTGCATAATTGCGAGATTTGCGAAATTAAGCTATAGATCCAATTCAATATAATATTCAATCATAGTAATTGTGTGTGTGTGTGTGTGTGTGTGT
>CAMPET010000162.1:133703-157492 GCA_946803715.1 Beroe ovata | reverse complement strand
AGAAGCGAGGAATTGTACATTTTGTAAGTTGTATCCATAATGAACATAGGTACTAGCACTCATTAGAAACCAACTGTACCATGGTGCTTACCATGCATAATGAGAAAGAGAGAAGTCAGGCTGCAATCGGAGATCATTTTCTCCCAATTTATCAAGACATGACTTGTTGGCGGTTAGCTCAAACAACTATAGTTAATCGATACGTTACAATAATGTTAACTGAGATTGACAATCATTTAAACTTAAATTTTATGCTAGGTAGGTACCCTAGAAATGTACCTATAGAGCACTTATAGGTCCCTATGAGGTCTCTGTAAGTATTACGGTGACTATTTAGGCTTGAGCTAATGGTCCCACAACTTGTAGAAGCATTAAATCGTCGCATGTTGGCACCCTCACTTATAAAATGATAATAACTATAGGTACTTCACTCCTGCGTTGGATATTATAGGTATGAGTGATAAGGAGGTTGTTAATTCTGGGGTTGCTAATTCTGAGGTTGTTGCTGTTTCTAGGGTTGCTAATTCTGATGTTGCTGATTGTGGTGGGATAGGTTTGTTGTTTTATAGCATTTCCCTTGAATAAGCATCTAATTACCGTGAAATGATGCAACAAACGAGTCTTTTCAGAAAAATAGTGCGACAATATTCAAACAAAACAGAGGAAAACGGCTAAGGAATGATACAAAGATATACAGGTCAATTTACAATTCGCTCAAAACACTAAGTCCTCCTGTGTACACCTGTGTTACTCTGTGTGTGTTTGCGTGTATATGTGTGTGTGTGTGTGTGTGTGTGCGTGTGCTTGTTCGGTTGAGGGATACAGGTGCAAACCAGCTGGGTGATAACAGATGGCTGAATGGATTACAGGATTGATTACGTGTGTCTGCATTGATGGGGTGAATTGTTATCTGATGATCATGTTTCTCCTGGTCAGTTTGTCTATCATACACTGGATTCTTCTGTATTATGGACTAACTGACGGACTATAGCTGTTGCTAACATGATGGAAGCTTCTAGCATAGCAAATAGAAGATATTTCGAGTAAACTAGAACTTATTGCTGACATTTAGAATACGTAATGGAGGGGTTAAAAGAACGCACACATGAATATCATCATTCTCAAAACATCAAGGGACAAATCCCATACTGAAGGAAGTTAGCTAATAGCCTGTTGATGAATTATTCAACGTACTAAGAGTGCACTAAATAGAAAGATTAACGAGGACTCCTCTCATAATGGACTTCTATATAGACTACACACACAGACTAATTTACTTGAAGTTCGCTCTTTCAACCTATGCATATTAGTCAGGCATAATCCTGATAGTATAGTTCTTTACAACATGTAGCATTTGCCAATGGAGAGCCAGGCTTTCATCTAATGCTGTAGAGGGTTTTGCATACGAGGCTTGTTGTTCTTTGATAATAACAAACAGTGGAATAGGGAACTTAGAAAAGAGCATATTGTTTGATGAACTACTGTTATAAAGATGAGCGTGATAATAAGTAATAAGTATCCCACTTGTGCGCTTCATATGATTGAATGAGGTTAAAGCTAATTCGTTGATAATTCAATTGTTCATCACTCCTCACACAAACAGATGCCCTTAATCAAATTCGGTTGCTCCTTTTTGATACATTCCTGCCAAAAAATTCCTCGTCATGTTGTTTCTGGAGCTAATGAATCTCTCATCATGACATCGCGTAACCACAGATTGATGACAATTAAGCTGTTAGTGGTTGTGGTTCATTTAGGAAGCTAGCAATTAATGAGCCTCTGGGAAGTTGATAATTGGCAGATTGGCAGACTGTAGTAACGTAAAAGTAGTTTAGACTTACATTTTGCTTTTCAGACCTGCGCAATGGTGTCAGAGGAAAACGAGCATATGATTGAGGTAAGATAGGGATCAATCAATCATGTTCATTAGATGTTTACTTCTTCATTAGATGTTTACTTCTTCATTAGATGTTTACTTCGTCATTAGATGTTTACTTCTTCAATATGTTCAATTCATCATTAGATAGTTGACAATTCACTGACGCTATAATGTTGGAATTTTTCTCAATTTTTCTCATTATTTCTTGTCTTTTCTCCAGAAGCGAACACAATCTAATCAGATAGGGTTACAGATAATTAGATCCAAACGTTGTGTAAACACGGCTTGGACAAACTGTGTATCGAGTGTAGGAGTTAGAAGTTAGACAATGGTAGCTTTAAAAGTATATCATTCTCAAGAGATTTTACCGATCTAACCAGTACATTGTGTATAAAATGTACATTTCACATTGTATACAATGCTTGGAGATATATTAATTATCTTAACTCATGCACATCCTCTTATCGGAATTATTTATATCCGTCAGCCATCGTATACATTTTATCACAACTGATACTTAATTACCAAATGGCAAATCTTTGGCGAATCAAGGAATTAGTGATAACAGTTGCTAATTTACCAACAATATGGTTTAATTAGCGTGAATGCATCATCATAGATAACGCTATCAACTACCAATATGCATCGTTGTATGAGCTGAGATAGTCCTAATACCAAGCCTTGGTTGCGAACACCGCAAGATGGTTCTGATTCAGTAATAGACTGTGTTTGTTTAACTGATCTAATTTATTTGTGTCTTCGCAATAAGATAACAAATCAGATGGGGTTAAATTGACCAAATCCCGCCAGTTTTTCAACGAATCCCGCGATTTTATGTAACGCGCGAGGAACATTTGACATTTTTGTGATGTTAACGCGGAGCACGGATGTTCACGCGCGTCTTTTTGTAGAAATAACGCTGATGACAAAAAACATAACACGTCACTACTCTAAATAACTATTGTTTTTATCTAACACTTATTTAACACTTATCTCCGATAGGTCCCAGTGGCAAAACACGGCCGATACATTGTGTGTTTCGATCCTCTTGATGGGAGCTCGAACATCGACTGTCTCGTATCGATTGGATCCATATTCGGCATTTACAAGAGAGATGTTGACGGTGATGTCTCAGAGGCAGACTGTCTCCTCCCAGGTGATTGTCCATTGGCTCAAATTCGAGCTATTTGGTCGGTACTCGGTTGTTACTCGGCAAAACGCAGTTGAAGTAAAGAAGTTAATAGTTTAAGAAGTTAGTAGCAAAGAAGTTAGTTCCTTGCTTCACAAGGCAATGAAACACAGCGTTTGACAAATTGCACTAGAACAGAAAATTGTTCATATTAGAATATCATCAAAGAGAGAAGAAATCCTACCTATTCATTCTCTTTCTTATTTCAACGAAACTCATTCGAAATAAAATCAGACGGGGTAAATCCAATCGTAAAATCCTATAAGTGGGGTATTCCAACTCCCGCTTCGCGGGTATTGAAACACAACACTGAATGATAAATCGATAAATAAAATTGAATAACATTATTAACAACATAAGCACACAAATAACAAACCCAAAATGATAAATCGACAAAGCTTAACCGCCGAATACAATTGGCTCAAAGCAGAGTCAACCTAAATTTGTTGTTTTCCTAAATTCAAATAAAATTCATTCCATGCATTCAAGTTCACACAATAATCAAATAAAGCTTGGTGTCCAAGATCATTTTGTTGGGCATGCAGTGAAAAAGTTACTGGAGTCTTTGAGTTTTCATTCTCTGCAAAGTCAAAGGGGTCCAACTTTGAGCCACAGATCATGAAAACACGTTTACTTCTTTTCTTCTTAGTTTTCAAAATGCTGAATTGTTGGTTCATCGTTCCATCAACCTCGACGTTTTGGCCATTTTTGATGGAAAAAGAACGCAGCTTTTCTCCTTGACGACGCTGAAATAGACCAGATCAACTATCAAATCCACCAACTAAAAGGCATAGCAATTCACTTTTATTCCTCAGAGAATATTCTGGAACATTCCACAGTAAACTCACCCTTCACAAGAGGATGCCTGTCATTCTCAGTCTCCGAGTATTTGGTATTTCGACTCTCCTCGCTGTACTTTAGGGGCCAGCTTGATCCGGTCCCATACCGTGACTTGTGTGTGTTGTAGGGCGCTATATTCTTAGTTCTGGAGTTAGCTGCCGGAGTTGATGCTGCCTCTACTTCCGGACTTTCAGCGTTCTCGGGTGAGTCTGAAACAGGGCCAATGATAAATGACAATTGATCTAACTGATGATAGATGAAAGTAATGGGCATACAGAGTGATCTGTCAAGGTGAGTGATACTAGACGGATTGCTCAATTTGCCAATTGATGTTTCTATAACATCTTATCCGACAGTGAGTAGTTCAATGTATCTTGGACTAACCAGGTATCATTGGCGGTTCCCCATACTTCTCGACTATCTGATTATACTCCACACTGTTGTGCTCTGCACTAGCGTCCTTATCTTCTACTGGTGCCCCTGAAATCGAGTTCAATTAATCATCGAAATGATGCTTTTTGATAGCAGAAGAAGGAGTTGATTCAAACCATAGAAAATCCTGAAATTTCTATTCCTCACCTTGTGTCACGATGCTAACGGCTGTTACCAGGATGATCCAAGTTGTGAAAATACACGATATCATAATTCCTAACAGCGGTGAGGTGATTATAGATTAAATTCGGGGCAAATGCGAGATAAGGCCAAGGAGGAATGTTAAAACTGTGAGACCCACGTAATTTGGATCAGGTCGAATTCTAATTTTAAAACTAGATTTTAAATTTACTCGAAGCATGATGGATCATTATTATGACCTCCGTAAGGAGGAATTTGCGAAATTCCAGGGTAAACTGGTGGCGACGAAATAAGTGACTCCTGATAATTCTCCCCATTCATGTGAAAGACTTAAGAAGTCTATGAGAAGCAATAATTGCAGATTACTGGCTCGGTTCTCGGGAGACACCGGTTATCAACCGGTACGTACAATCACGAACTAATAGGTACTCTTCATTGAATTTTATGGCCAAATACTTACCAAGTTTCCTATAAAGAAGGAGACCAGAAGTATAACGGCAAAATGGCAAAACCAGAACCAATTCCCCTGTATTGTAAACTGTAGAGAAATGATTTGTTAAAACTGTAACGGTAACACTGTAGCAATGAATATAAATCAGAGATGCAATCCAAGCAACTGACGCAATGAATGAACTGCGGTCTCCTTTTTGAAATCAGTTCTGATGACGTATCCACTCAAATAGCAACTGTGAAGTTGCGATATGCACAATATCTATCACTATCACGACACACATGTGTTTTAACACATTGACACGCCTCCTGCGACGCACGCCACACACGTCACAAACACAGAGAGAGAGGGGGAAAGGTAGCCATCTCAGGTAGCCTGGCCACCACAATCATCGCACTCAATTCAAACACAATCTCAAATTTGTGTTTGTAAAAGTACTACGTAACGTTTAAAACGGTCGCAGTAGTGCGTGTGCGGTAGTGCAGACAGCGCCTATCGATAATAGTTTGTTGTTGTTTGTGTTACCAAGTAGCGTGAAACAAATGGGAGTAATTGCCGATGATCACATACTACAAACTCATGCAGCAGATCATGAACTGTGTCGTAGAGTAGAGTGGAATTTCAGCATCGAAAACTATTCGGTGCTCGTCGGGTGAAATAATCTGGAATGAAATAGCAAGGTCAACGAGACCTATATTTGGGTCTCAGTGTGTGCGCATGACATTGGCGAACACAAGATCAATTGGAGTAAAATCTATCTGCAATCGCTCCATGAGAGAAAGCTCGCAAACACAAACAAAACCCAGGAAACCAAACTCTATAGTAGGAGGGTATAAAACATCAATCGGCACCCAACAAAGCAAAAGTCTTGACAAACACCAGCCCCAATATCCGTGCAACATCCTGGAGTTGCCATAACAACATGTAACACGTGACCCTGCGGATGCGTGATATTCGTATCACGTGTGTTCCGGGTCACGTGCCTAGCAACGCGTGAGTTGAGTGGTTCTTGGGTATACCAAATGAGTTCCCTTCTGCGTTGATAACTTACGCTCAACTTCCTTCCTCAAGATTTGTTCTATCAAGTCATGATCAAATGCTAATCCAAGAGAGGTCAGGGTGACCGAATCTAACAGATTGATGAGATGTTTGATGAAGGAGCACAGTCAGGAAGGAGGGGGGAGAAGATTGAGCTTTAGTTTGCCGGTGCCATCTCTAATCTTCTTAGCTCTCATTTACCAACGGTCAAGTAATTGATTGACATGATGATACGAATTTCATGGCGTTCCTGCCATGGATAATGAGATACAATTACATTAGGGTATGACTCGGAACTAATTATCATATATCTTGGCACGAGGATGAGATTTGGGGGTGAATCTATTTTTAGAGAACGAGTGGGAGCTGTTTTTAGCCATCCTATCGCAAGTATGAAAACGGTCATTCATTTTGAATCGAAGTTCAATAGCTATACTTGTCTAGACTGTTTAAAACTGAGTAGGGAACTAATGATAGTCCTTCATAATATAGTCTACATAGCACAGTTAAATCTAAAATAAGCATCACTGTTGCTAGTACTCATGCCAGCAGCACACAAACCAGTACCTGTGAAGCTACGAAGGGAGTTGGCCGTGGGGGGGGGAATATTCGACGCTTTTAAACCTCATATAAGCAACTCCTACACGCATATGAGCCCACAGCTCGCGTAATATATCGTTGTTATAGTTAGTGGTTATTGTGGGAGCGCCGGCCATGGGTTGCTCCAAACCACTATAATCTACCACAAATAACAAATGTAAAACTTATATTAAAACTCTGACTCGGATTGATCCATCGTGACCTTTTCGTTAGATGAATATAAACACTGCATACTATACGTGCTAAATGTACTGTCTAGAGACCGCCAGATAAACTATCAAAGGTCCGAGACGTTCTAGAACGACGCTAGCCCCCCGCGCGGCACTATAGTATGGTGTGACGGACATACACTTACGCACCATGTCAAATATATCAGTGGTGTCAACGACTATACCCGCAGTGGAGGGCATAAACTGTGTCAAGAGGGTTTCTAACAATCTAACACAATAATTTAAACTGAATGGACGTTGAATTGATTGATTTGAAATGAAAGAACTGCTTAGATACTTGAGGTCACGTGATATTATATCACTGATATACGAGTTATTCCACTATAATTAGATCATTAACTGAAGTCAAACTTCGAAACAATGCTTCCAGAATGGTGAAACTGTGCAAGTTTAATAAAAGCATGACTTAACTTTATGTTTGTTTCCATAACAACTGCTACTTAACTCAGTAGATGTTACTGGCGTTACTGCGCGGCGCCGTAGCCGCATATTGCGTGATCAACAAAGTCGAAACTACGGGTTTCCATGTGATCATGTCATGTGATTGGTCATTGAGAATAGCTTCTCAAAACAGTGATCAAGGAATGTGTCAGGCCTACCGTGTTTAAGATAAGAATGTTCTAAAAGCATGGCGGACCATTCTTTAAACTCATCCCAATTATAATTTTCGTTGTAAACAAGTTATTTTAAAGCTATGATCGCGCGTGTTATGATTCTTTATAGTTTCTATCCCATAAGTAGCAAAGTTCTAGTAAATTCTATACGGAACATGAGCAATGTATATTCCATCTAGTGTCGAATGATTCATTGGTTTCCTAGACACAAAATTTGCAAACACACTGCTTGCTGCCATGGAAACAGTTAAGAACGCCATGACCTACTATAAGTATAATACTTGAACGTGACTGTCATTGAAATTCACATATAAAGGCATGCGTTGTGTATGAAAATTGTCGATTATTGTCATGCAGGGCGCGATAGAAATGATAAAAACCACTCTTCGCGGCGTGGTCTCTGAGTGGGATTATGCGATTGTGAAAGGGTCAACTAGTGCGCGCGGCTTGGGTGTTCAAACAAGAGAGATCAGTCGGATGTGAGAATGAAATTTCTCGAAACTTCTATTAATAGCTCAGCATCGGAAAGCGGAGATCAGTAACGATACCGCCCGATGCTAATAATAATGGTGATATTTCATAGTTTGAATATTTGCCAGCGCTATCTATTGCTATTGTGATGTGATATTGGGTGGAATCGGTATGGAAAGCTTCGATGAGAATAAAACTGAGTAGGTTTCAAACAAAAAGAAACAAAGGAGAAATGAAGGGTTTTTCAACAAGGGCACTGCCTTTCTATCTTCCTTTGTCTGAGTCGAGTGTCATTCGTTCCGTAAAGGAAACAAGAGCGTGCAACCAATCTGAGTCTACTTGGATAGATGTAACATCTTTTATCCGTGAATCATGCCATTCGCGTTAGCTTCATCGCGTGACCGATGAACGTCACGCTACCATGGTAATCATTGCATGAACTCCCTAACTACCAATTTAGGAGGGAGAGAACTCCCTAACTACCAATTTAGGGGAGAGAGAGGGGGGCTAGCCCTGAGCCCCGCATACACAATACACCAATGATCTGCACGATTCGAGAAGTGGTTATTTTGGGGCGTGGTGGATCATAGCAATCATATGTTGCTCAAGTGTGACGTATCTTGTCTGTATCTGTGTGGGGCGTGTGCTAGAGATATGTTAAACAATGTCTTGTCATCAGCTGTCATATTTATGTCACGCTTTGACGTAGAATCATTCGTATGAATAGCATAATCATTCCTGAATCACGAGACTGAATGACGATGAATCTCATCTCTGATGGTTATTCATGTCGGCCGTCCTATGTTACAAAGGGATGCACCTTCTTCCTAAACTTCTTAGATACACGTCGTAACAAAACCATTCTCAGTGGTGTAACACAAAGTCACACCTCGTTACGGTCTTGTAACACTCATGGTAACATCCATGTAACTACAGGTAACAAGCTGGTCGCTGCTGGTTACTGTGTGTTTGGAACTGCGTGTATGATGGTGTTGTCAACTGGAAATGGTGTTAACGGCTTTACCCTCGATCCTTCCATTGGGGAATTCATCCTTACCGCACCTAACATGACGATTCCTAAAAAGGTCTGTATGCGTTGAAATTGTACTTCATTCTGAAATGAAGTTGTATTTGGAATCGTTCTAAAGTCTGGTATGTAGAATTTTGTTTCATGTGTCCCGATCGTAGCTCAGTTGGCAGAGCGGAGGACTGTAGTGGTCTATCACCGTAATCCTTAGGTCACCAGTTCAAATCTGGTCGATCGGAACTTATCTTTTCATTTTTTGTTGAAAAAGATTCCAAAAGAAATATACGTGCAAGAATTGCTTATTCGAGCGTCTCTATTTTGCAATTTTTGATTGTCCCAGACAATAAAGCGACAAAACGTGTGTCATGAACAAAAACAGCGATATCAATACCGTGTGTTTGGAAATTGCGTATATTGGGCAATGGGCATACTTCTGTGTCAAATTCCATTTAAAGGCACTGAAACTAACTGCAGTGTTGACAAAACGCTATTACGATATGAAAAACGGAAATAGGTCTATGGGGGTAGTGAGAATAGACGCTTAATATATCACTCACGCCCGTATATTAGACAACTGCAAATCGTTTCTGCATATCTCCTCGTTAGTATAGTGGTTAGTATTCCCGCCTGTCACGCGGGCGACCAGGGTTCGATTCCCTGACGGGGAGCTTTTTTTCTAGCGAAACAATTTTTCTCCCACAACATGACGATTCTAATTATAGAATGAATCTCTATGCGTTTTGCTAGAGTACAATACAATGTGCATTTGTATACAATGTATACTGGAACGCAATATACTGCATAGCATGGAACACAGTAATGGTGCCATCCCATGTAATATGACCGTCTTTTGAGCGCTTCAACTTCAAGGAAAGAAGGAAAAAGATTTATCCACTGCCACCATTCCTCACAGAAACCGCTGTGCAATGACACAATTTAACAATCCACACTGACACCACCGCCTGGGCTCCAAGGCAATTAGCATAAATGATACGTCTGGCATGTCATTGTTTTGACACCTTTCTCTTCAGGGTAAAATCTACTCTATCAATGAGGGAAACACCAAGTACATGGACACCAAGTTGCAGAAGTACTTGGAACACTGCAAGCGTCCTCAGGATGGCGGGAAGCCGCTTGGTGCTCGGTATGTCGGCTCCATGGTGGCTGACGTTCACCGTACCATCTGTTACGGTGGCGTTTTCATGTACCCGGGTAACAGTGCATCGCCCAACGGCAAGTTGAGACTACTCTATGAGTGCAACCCCATGGCGTATCTCATCGAACAGGTATTCATGCTTCCTGCGCTATCATCAATAACTCAAACTCAGTCTAAGCTAAATTTTAGTCTATACCTACAGCAGATCGTTTTTATAGAAGCAAAACATTTTTTGCTCAAGTTCTCCCGTAGCGACATCAAAAGGGCGTGGCACCTTTATGTCCGCTCTTTCCTAGGCTGGAGGTAAAGCTGTCACTGGACGGGGACAGGAGAGAATTCTCGATGTGGTCCCAACTTCTCTCCACCAGAGGTGTCCAGTATTCCTTGGATCAGCGGAGGATATTAATATCATCCTCTCCTATCTGAAATAGGTATTATACTCTTTGAGTGCGGCTTGATAACTAAAACTTGAAGATACCATTCCAATTTCAGTCTATTTCAATTTGCATGAATTAAGCAATTTTCAGATCGTCATTTCTAATTCTTTATCAGTTCTTTTTAAGAAGTAGTTTTGGCGTCTTTCTGAAAGTGAAATTAATTGGAAATAAGCAATTTAAGAGTCTATACTTTAGTACTTTAGCACCAGCAGTAGCATTGTCAGATAATATCAGAATATCTGACCTCTGTTTCTCGCGCGCGAGAAACTGAGACCAGATCTGACTAACAGTAACAGTAGCAGTGCCGAGTTCGGAGTTTAATTTTATTGTTCATGTTTTACTTTTAAACGTGCAATTGTATTAGTAGTTCCTATTTCAGTATTTCCTGTGTAGTGTGTTGGCTGTCGATGATAGCCCCTGTCGCGGTTTGTCTGGCGATGCTAGACCGCTGATGCAAGCCGCGAGAATATCAATAAGTTTGCGCCGCGCGCGCGCAAAACCAAAAACGAAATTCTCGACAGGGTCTATCATCGATCGACAAGTCGCGGTCGGTCAAAATTTCATTGCGCGCGCCGCAAATTAATCGTCAATATTATGTACTGCACACGCCCCTATTCTACTCAGTGAACTGAAAAGTCGTAGACGTAGATCACGGAGTCCGAACCACGGAGACGTGCGCAGCGCGCGCGGAGTATTTGGGTCACGCAGCGCGGGAACACAATATTATTTGCGCTGAGTCGAGAGTGTGCAATATAGAGAGTGTGCAATGTGGGTCATGCACTGCGCGGGGCCACGGGATTTGCAGCTTGCATCAGCGGTTTAGCATCGCCAGACAGAATCGAGGAAAATATCAAAAACTCTGCGCGCGCAAGTATTCCGTCGCGCATCGCAGAATTGCACCATACTCCTAATGTAATTGGGAACTTGCTATATGTTATGCTATTTGTTTATTGCAATGGGAATATAATTTTTGCATCTGGGCCTAGGTTTATCTTCACACGAATTGCAGCTCAAAATATTGCTTTTTCAAAATTTTGGCTTTCATGTTTGCAAATACAAGTTTCTGATCCCTCCTGGCCTCTTGTTGTGCTGTGCAATGTTGAATTATCGCTGATGAAATCCCCAACAAGGATTCCATAAACATTTGTTTGTGATGAGTGGCTAGTGTTAATATTTCTGCTGTTCAGCCCGGTTTTCAATTCATCATTGGCTTATAAAAGGGAGGTTTCCAGTGCCCTTATCACTGCACTATTCTTCCTCTATAGAACCTTGCAAGCCAAACTCTTATTGACCAGTTATCAGTTATCCACCTTTCGTAGAGGTGAAAGATTTTAATTTTATTGAATAACTCAGCTTGATTTACTGCAATGGCTAGCATGGACATGATGAATCATTCGGGTCACTCAGCAGAGCCACATGTTAAGTATAACAACTTTGTAGATTCAGAATCGGGCCCTGCTCCCAGTGGCAAGGGACCTCTCAATAAGATGAAGAAGTATGTAACACTCATGTTTCGTTCTCTGAACCATTTGCATGGAAATCCGTGACAAAAGTCAAGTGGAATTTTAACATTCCCAGGTGTGGGACCAGTTCAGAGGCTGACTCTGAACAACCATGTAGCAGCAGAGGTGGCCAAGCATTAGATAATAGCCCAACATGCAGTGATGACTTTGAAATGAACCAGTTTGATGTTTATTCCCACTCTTATGCTGTTAATACCTATTAAATTAATATTTACTCTGAGTGTTTAGAAATGGAATCATGTTACAATTCAAATGAGTTTCAATAGCATTTTTGAAAATATTAGTTTTGATTTTTGCATTTCAGGAAGTCCAAGAAATCACAGACCGAAGTCAGCAAATTTGTAGTGTTATCACACAGATCAGAGATACTTTCCATTCTTTATTTGATCAGCCAAGTCATGTGGTCCCACTTCGGCAGAATAAACGTTCCAAACATACTGTTGTCATGAGGCACCATAATATGACAATTGGAATGAAAATTAAATTCGAATTATATGGTGAACCTTGTATCAACTGGCTCAAGAACACAATCAAGCTGATCAAGGTATGCTATGATGTTAGACAATTTTTTGGATTTGGGAAGGGATTGATAGTTGGTAGATACATACATAGAATTAGGAATGACAAGTAATTCTGAAGTCATCTTCTCTGTGAAATATTTCGATCTCAACTATGAACCTAAGTAGAATTATCTTTTGAAGGTCATTGTGATCTTCTCATTCTATCTTCCTCTAGAATTTCTATGATGCCTGGTTACCAAAAGCTCGTCAAAACGTCATTGATCTGAAGCAGACGGCAACCACTCTTGAGAAGTCAGATGAACACATCTCTCAGCTCCTTTATGTCAAGGACTCTCGGGTGAATATCATTTTTTATTTCTAGATTTTCACCAAACCTGAGTCCTGACTGATTATTGAAACTTGATGCATATTTCTCTCTTCTGTACAAGACAAGAAGCAGTATGGTGAGTATATATTGTTTATTAGGGTATTGAAGCCGTCATATACCCAGATATGAAACATAATTTTATTCTTGAGTCCCCACCTTGACAAATCATACAAAGTTACTTGATGAAACCTTTCATTTCATAAAATATGCTATGCGCACATATAATAAGATGTGTTACAATGTCATTCTGCAAAAAGCTTTCTCCCTCTCACTCTAAGGAGTCGCTGTTATAAGATGGACACATTCATAAGTCCTGTCAGTGTAGTTTTATTAAATTCGATCAATAACTGACAATGTCTCATGTCTGTCGTGTGAGACTGATGCTACATGAACATTGAACAGATAAAGTGCTCAAAATTTGAGTAGGTAACCAGAGATTCTGGGCCGTATGCTGATGACTGATGAGTTGTTCATCTAGACAGTCATACAGACAACCTAAACCCAGTTTCAGAGCAACCTCGTGTCAAGGATGCATATGCATCCATGCAAGTTGACAGTTTTACCAATCTGGTTGTTGTTAAAACTGTGTCTGAGTGGGTGTGTGATGTCATGGCACATAGGGGAGTCAGGAGGCACAGTAAATATAACATATTTAATATATTATGCATCATTTCACCCCAACCTACATGCTCTCCAGTGAGGTTGTTTCTCATAATCATGTGATAAACATACATATATTAGATTTCGGGTATTACTAAAATCACTGATCCTGACGTCATACCCCCAGGTTCTTAGCTCTCATGTGGTAAACGCGGAATATGCTGGAAAATGTGATCCATATATTGGTGTTTGTGCGCCAAATATTCTCGGAGTTTATAAGTTCCTTGACAGAAATGTTTTGTGAATTTCTCATAATTGTGGTCAAAAGTTTGATATCAATAGCATTAATTGGTGCATTGCAAAAACAAATTTCATTTTCCAGACACCAAAATTATATTTGGAATGAGATTATAAGGAACCGCAACGAGCGTTGACGTACACTGAATAACCTTTAGCACGTTTTGATATGCCCACAAATCCTGAGCAACGTCTAATTTCGGTCCACGAGACATACTGATCCATCGCCTAACAATCATTCTATCCCCTGTCAAAACTTGTCTATTGGAACAATCATCTGAAAAGGGTATTGTTCTTATCCAATAGTCGAAGTCTCTCCGACTTCTTAATATCTCGTCACTTGCCCAGCATCTCATGACTTCATTTCAGATCATGGGGAATTGGGAAGCGTCCGAGACGATGTTCCTGCAGCATGCTGTCAGCGATCTGAGTACCTACATCCTGACCCATAAGACCTATCGTCTCAAGGAGAAGCTACACCAGGAATACACAATGATCGAACAGAATATCTATACTTTACTGGAATCCCTTCATTCCACTCTTCTAGTTCTCAAACGGTTTGTGGTGTCCCGTTCTTACGCTGATCATCATGTGCTCTTTGACACCACTCTTCTCTTGACACTACTCTTCTCTTGACACCACTCTTCTCAGGCACTACAAGTTGTTCAGCAAACTGAACCACTTTGAGCGCAGCTCGGAAGAAGAAGAAGAGGCAGGGAATGAGGGAGAAGAGTGGGTGACAGAGGAAATCGTGGACGTGGAGCATAATAAGGTGTACACGTGCGAGGTAGCCATCTGATCGGTGATGCCATGGCAACCACCATATATTCCCGTGACGTCATGTTGACGTCATGAACAGTGTTTTTATACTAGAAAATTATACATATATTTTGTTGTAAGATATCATGTTATGGTATATATATATAGTATTTGTTGGTGCTCCAAAGGTTGGAGATGGGAGCGATGGAGCATTGCACAATAGCATAATATGTGGCCTGCTATGATAATTTATACTTTTAATCGTTATGATCATAACAATACCAATATGAGAATGTTATAAATCTCCACTTTTTCCTGAAGCACTATGATTGTCCCTGGGTTGATTGTTTGATTTTTCGTTGTGGATTTTTATTGAGATGATTTGAGAACAGAATTGGTTTTTGTATAGTGTGTCTCCCGAAGATTACAGATAATTATGAAATCATGGTGATACCGTGTGGTATATTGTAAATAAGTTTGTGATGCTGCTTTTTGACGACAGGTCCAAACATATAATATCTAGAACTTTCGAAATTCTTGTTAATCCAGCTCGAGTTGAGTACTTTGCAAGTAATCGAGGTTTCTTTCTGTTAGAGCTCTCAAAATTCTTTCTTATTATTTCTCTTGCTTATTGAAAAAGTATAGTTATAACTGATTTTTGGTTAGTAAATACCCATTGGTTGAACTTTTCCTTCGAGTCATGCACTATGTGCAATGTAAAATGCACTTGTCGTGTGGTGAAATAATAGGATGTAATAATTTATTTGAAGTTCCAGCTTTAGATTTCGTTTAAATGTATTTTATTTCAAAAAGTTGCAGTATATTGGTAGTATGTTCTCGTAGTCGGTTAAGCATCATTTCTATACTTGATTTCTTCTGTCCTTATTTAGAACGATTCGGTTAGAAAGCACAGGGCCCTGCAGGGCTTATTTTGGTTTTCAAAAAATAGCTAATACTTATTTGACGACACTCTTAATAATGCAGGTACGTCACTGCATTAGCATGGTAAATAGTACGTGTGGTGTGTTTTCGTTCGTTTTGAGGATTGTTTTTTGAACTATTATTTTCTATGAAAAAGGTTTTTGACTATTTTTTTCAAACGTTGACACTAGCAATCTTGTTTTATTGGAACTGATTAACATTCCACGTTTACACACGTTCCATGGTGTTAGGCGAACGTTTTCCTGTCAACGTGCTGCAGGCAAAAATCTGACCTTGAATTTTTCACTCAATTTGCAGCTCACGCTTCCACCATTGATCTGATGAAAAGTAGAGGGCTACTTTGCATGATCTAGAATTCGAGAAGAATATGCGATGGATCGTTTTCGAGGTGTAACTGACAGTTCCCAGAGTTGTTGTCTATGGCATGAGCTTCTATAATACACCAATGGTTCTACCACATCAATTCATTATAGGTGGAATCAATATACCTAGTACCTGCTTGTCAAAGTGTTCCAAGTACTTCATACTTGGAATAGCCACAGACACTAGACCGATTGGAATTTTGTCTACTTGCAAGTTGATCAACGTTTTGATGCATCACAAGCTAAAACCCGATATAAGTATTTAAACTTCAAATTATCATTTCTCGAAAAATCCAATATGTAACTCATCTATTGGGTGTAATTGGATTTGTTTCCTTGTAAGGTTTCCGGTTTTTGATTACTCCTATCGGCATGAACTAGTTATACCCAACACTGAGACGTGCAAACTGCAAAGGTATTTGTGCTAACTTGTAATCGGGCTTGGTGATAATTCAACTGTCTAATGCCTCCTGTTATCCAACTCTTTTAAAGTCTGTAGAAATTGAATAATCGCCCTGCAAACTGCATGTAATTGTTTTGAGGTGTTAGGTGCGAAGGATATCAAATATAATGTATGTTAAAATTCAACCAATATGTTTCAAATTATGTTTGATTACGACACACACACATGACTCACTAGACACAGCATCTTCAATATTCTATACTCGTAGGAATAGTGATGATGTCATTTATGGCGTGAAGATGTCAGCAAAGCGCTCCCTCCACATGTTTCAACAGGGGTCTTCGCCAAAGAGACATAAAAGCACCCATCAGGTGAAAATCCATTCCTCTAAAAGCCGCGTTCTTCACTTCCTGGCTCATATCATGTGATTCACTATGATTACAATTGCAGGAAGGATCTACCACTTCTTATCAGCAACAGTTTCCCTACCCCGCTCCCTTGTCACAAGGTGACAATTTCCAACGTTCATCACACCCTCAACCACAGTCGAGAGGAGACTACCCCTACAACCCCTCCTACACAAGCCAACACAATGCCCAGATCCACCATCCTACCAGTTATATCCAACCTCCTGTGAACTTGGGATATAATCCTGGGAACAGATTATACCCTAACATGAATAACATGGGCTTAAACAATCCTCAGAGTATAGCCTCAAACCATAACTTGCAGAGAAACACTGATTATTCATCTAGAGAAAACTCTCATAGACAACAATGTTATGGCATGTATCAAAACAGCAACGGCTACAACCAGGAACCGTCAGTAAATAGCCACCATTTTAGCAACAATGATGCCGCGCTAGCACACCAGGTGCCTAACTTACCAATGATGCATCAAGGTCAGATGCGTCACGGCTTTCAAAGGCATCAACCTGGAAAATTGGGGCATGATTCACAGATGGATTCCTGTGCAATGCCTCAGATGCAACCACAGATTAGTCAGTATAGTGGGATCAAGTTTTACAATCCGAATCGGCATATGCAGGGCCACTCCAGCGTGTCACAACCGCGGGTAAGTCTCTCTTTCAACCTATGTTTGTGAGCCATGTATTACTAACAAACACACACACACACACACTTGTTATATTCCTAGTTTACAGCACACTCACTGCATATATAACAATAATAGTTGAGTAGTACATAATGTGTCACTCACTATATATATATGCTACGTTAGATGTAGCTGTTGAAAGACGAGACCGAACGAATATACTTAGCAACATTTCCTACCTCACAATTAGCAACTCTCAGCTCACACTACCATTATAATGGAACTTTGCCTACACAATTCCATTTTTAAATTGTAAATTCACTGCTTCCTGCCTTAAAATGAGTTAAGTATACCATATGCTATATGGGTAAATTATACAGCTTTGGAGATAATATTATGTTAAATGTGTATGTGGTGCTGAGTCAATTGGATGCAAGGTATATGAATGTGTTTGTTCGTTGTTTGTTTGTTCGTGGGTATGTTTGTGTTTACTGAACAGTCTGATGACAGATAACACTGTCTATGCTGCCTAACAGCATACATGCATATTTGCCCTGATCCTCATAAACCAGTCCTTGAGCAATCCAGAATCTCTGAGAAAGTGATGAGAAGTATAATATTGAGCATGAGCGTGCCTAAAGCGCAGAATTTTCGTTTCGAATATCTGAAATCTGACGTAGGAACAGTGAAGGGTGAAGTTGACCGAAGTTACGTTTTCCGTCACATAATGTAATTAGTTTATTGAGTGCAAATGGTGTATTCTAATTAGTTTATCATATTTTGACGACACTCATGCCACTTCGATAATTTGCCAAGGACAAATCATTCACTGAGTTGTAATAAACATTAAATTTCACCCAGAAAACGTTGAGTTCATTTAATTGGACAATGGACATTGCAATAAAGAATTGCTGTAATAATGGCAATATTACTAGAGCAATTATTGCCGTATTCGAGGTCAGGGAAAAGTAATAATATTCACTCGTAGCCAAGCTCTCATATCAGGCAATCATTTCAGACGGGCGCCAACGAGTCAGCTCATCATTCCACTGGAGCACTGCGATCTGGGTAAGCATTTCAACCGAAATTCCAGCCTTTTTCTAACACTTCTTTTTTACTTGGGTGCATGATTCTCACAGGCAACCAGTATTTTCTTATCGTGGTGTCCGTGTGCAACAGTTTAAAATCTTATCCCTCTTGCTTCTCCTTCATGAAGTTTCCTCTGAAAGTGTTATATGCGTTTATTTTATGCGCGTTTCAATTACCAATAAATTACATATATATTATGTGCCTTTATGAAAGCAGCAACCGGTCGGCTACACAGAAATGAGCCCTATCTCTGTCTTACCACTTGTGAGAAATACTCACCTCTCTGTAATTAGTACACGGTACCTACTGGTGCGACACGCATATATCACTAGGGTTGGACGTTAACTTCTCATATTAAAACAACCGAGATAAGATAAGACGTCGGTTGCTCACTTGCCGAGGAGTAAGAGAAAATGGGGCTAGAATTATATTTTATACATGAGCCGTAATTTCAGGCTGCCGTAATTTCGAGTATACAGGCCAACACCCAAGGCAGAGTTAACATGATTAAAGAAAGTTAACATGATTAACATATATTCTCATCTCCGAAAATATTAATACGGCATAATGAATTATCCTCATTAAATGAGACTCGCGTTTCAATGGGTTAATCTCTCTGTGAAAGTATCAGTAGATAATAAGTGGTGGATTCTTCTCCAAAATATTACCAAAACACTTAGTTTCGATTATTATAGTGGAGCACCACGTATTCCAGAACCCTTTATTCAACATAATATAATCTGCTCTAGCTAGTGAGTCCAAAATATGACTGTTCGAAATGGGATGTCGGTCTTTTTGATGAAATGGCATTAGGTAGGTACTGCAGACTACAAGTGACCCCTGGGGAATACTCCAATTAAGGCGCATTTATCTCTCTCTTGCCTCCTTTGTTCCACCACAACGGCAGTCTGATATTTGAAACTGGAATTATTATCGGCACAATAGGCTGACACAATCGGTACTCATAAGTTTATCGTGAGATAAGTCACGAAAGTATGACGTCATCCCGGCTGTGACAGTGACAGTTCATCCATAACCATACCTATGAGGAAATAGGAATATTCATTGTGCTACACTGTGAGATCACGTGACCCTCTCCACAGGTACGCGGACACCCCGAGTAACCATGGATACCACACGGGTGGTGCACAACCTGGCTATCCTAACAAGCGGTACCCCTCACTGGAGCCTGGATACCCTAGTGCTCCTTCATCAAATTCCCCATCAATAACAACTACTCAGCATGGGGTAAGTGCCGGTCATGTAATTTAAACTGTGAGATCGTGTATCAAATATTCTTCCCTCCCCTATCACATTCGAGTAGTCAAAATCACTTGGAAGAAGTACGTGATTTTCCCAGTCTTTGTTTATTTCTATACCTACTCAACAAAGAGTCATACCTATTTCAAATATGTGAATCCTATAGCGGAATATGCTAAAATGACATCACTGACAGTTAGGTAACACATCGAGGAAGCCGGCGGCAGTATCAAAAAGTGATAACAAGACCACTGACAAGAAGGGAGATTCCAAGAACAGTGGATTTTTAGGTGAACCTTAGGTATTCATTTTGTTATAATACTCTCCGGGCATTATTTCCGCTAANTCGTGTATCAAATATTCTTCCCTCCCCTATCACATTTTAGTAGTCAAAATCACTTGGAGGAAGTACGTGATTTTCCCAGTCTTTGTTTATTTCTATACTCCACAAAGAGTCATACCTATATCAAATATGTGAATCCTATAGCGGAATATGCTAAAATGACGTCACTGACAGTTAGGTAACACACCGAGGAAGCCGGCGGCAGTATCAAAAAGTGATAACAAAACCACTGACAAGAAGGGAGATTCCAAGAACAGTGGATTTTTAGGTGAGCCTTATTCATTTTGTTATATGCATAGTCCAGAAATAACCTATCAAGCGCTTCTTCTCTGTTAGCAATGAGAGCAATCATTGTGCGGCTATGTAGCCTCGTACACCCACCCACACAAACACAAGACACGACATTACAGTCCACAATCCGCATGTCTGTTTTACTTCATGGCAACATATCCGATTAAATTGACTCACTCATTATGATTGTTGTATTATTAGCCTCATGTCACATTATTTCAATACATTATTCCAATACATTGATAGTTCATCTGAATATTTCATGAACCAATCTTCGCATATGTGCAGTTTATATAATTGCTTGATTCTTGAAGATGTGCATATCGCGAAATCCGAAAAAAAAAATCTAATTTGTGGGTGCACGTGTGTGACTATAAGGTCATCACTCAGATAAGACGCACACACAATACACATAGATCCCACACACAGTGTGTGTGTGTGTGTGTGTGAGAATGAATTATTAGATCATGTTATTGTGATGACGTCACGCATCATGTCTCCTCCCACTTTGGTGTGTGTAACGATTGGTAACAAGAAGTTTCAGTCTGTAACGGTAGTAACTCAGTGTGGGTACATCTGCTTTCTGTGAGAAATGAGGATTCGTGAGAACAACTTCATCTATGATCATCTAAAATTTTGACAAGACTTGCATTGCATCTTCAGACACACACACACACACACGTACACACGCACACACACATTGCACACACACACATACACCCACACATACACACACACACACAAACACGTCTTGGTTCTGAATTTATAACTTGGCAATTCACCGTTCCTTCCTACCAGCTATATACTGTCATACAGTGTTGCGTTAGTGTCAGAAAGTTAAACCCTATCCTGTCTGATTCGTAATGCACACATTCCTACATATGCGGGTGTTGTAATGATAATATAACATGTCACTCTCTCTTACAGCGAGTCTGTACAAAGCCCATTATATTAGTGGTGTCTGTGACCCTGGGAAGACGGCACACCATGTCTATAGCGCAGTGGAAACTTCGTAGTTGGTAAAAGCGTGTGTCACATTGTGTGCCAAAAAAGGGTCGCGGAAAAGCCACACAACACGACACTCCCACAATTCCCTCCACTCACACCCCCACTCACCCCCTCCACTCACACACCCCTNCCCCCACACCCCCCACAACACCCAACACCCCAAAACCCCCACACCCCTATACCCACTCACCCCCTCCACTCACACACCCCTATACCCACTCACCCCCTCCACTCACACACCCCTATACCCATTCACACCCACTCCTCACCACTACCCTAGGTTGTGTACGGTGATTAGGGAATTGCCATATCCATTATCCACCCCCTAATTAAGTAACATATACCCAGGGTGAAATGGTGTGCATTTGCAAGGTATCACAACTTATTCTAATGAATATTAGTAATTCCTACTGTTAATTTTATGGTAGAATATTACCTTGCACCGACGTCCCTGTTAAAAAGTTCCGCGTCAACTTCCAACAGCAGCACATGGAATGCACTACCTATATTATTTCGACTGGAAATTGTATATTGAGACGAGAGTGTCAGCTTGTTTTCCGACCGAAGAATCTTAAGTGACGAAGAGTTTCTCTATTCTTGAAAACATGTTTTAGATTGATGGACCATCAATTATGAAAACGCGTGACCTAATTATGGTCACGTGACTTAATAATCACGTGACTGAGTGGATGAAAAAGAGTGCGAGGATTTTATGGATTCTCCTCCACCATCTTGTTAGATTTTCTCGCACAACTGGATCATTCTCGATTCGAGATTCCGTAAATTCTTAACTATATAAGTAGCATTCTCGGTTTTGATTATTTTTCCCAGGACTGTTGTTTACTTCGCGGACTATGACTGTCTATCTTGGCAAAAGCCGTAGATGTGTGTTTGTGTTTGTGTTTGTGTGTGTGTATGTTTCAACTTAGAAAATGTTTCCATTATCTAAGTTAAACTGTTCTTCCTGAATTACGGCGGAAAAGTGAGAATGTCCTCTCTTTCGCCGAAAGTCGTGAGAAAAACTCCCACTTTTTCACACCCGGAACTCGTTATTAGCATGCACGCATGTCTTCCCGCACTGGGTTCACACCGTGGTGGGTATGACAATTCCAGTGGAATATGTGTGAGAATGCCGGAACATATTACAGAATATTATCATCACGCACGTTCTTGAATTTATTTGAAATATGATTTGGATGCGATGGGCTTTTGTGTAATGTGTACTGTGTGTCTGTGTGTGTGTGTGTGTACTGTGTCTGTGTCTGTGTGTACTGTGTCTACGTCTGTGTGTACTGTGTCTGTGTGTACTGTGTCTGTGTGTACTGTGTCTGTGTGATTGCTCACAAGTTATGATTTGTGCAGGCAAGAAGAGAGTCATCACGTGTAACATCGCTGCAATGTTACATTGGGCCAAGCTCAGCCAAGATACCGACATCCTGTTTGAACTGTTCGTCTGTCTCAGCAGTCTGGTGAGTTATTATTTCTTGACACCACCGTTGACACCACTCCACTCTGACACCACTCCACTCTGACACCACTCCACTCTGACACCACNCTGACACCACTCTACCCTGACACCACTCTACCCTGACACCACTCTACCCTGACACCACTTCACCCTGACACCACTCCACTCTGACATCACTCCGATCTGACACCACACCACTCTGACACCACTCCGACCTACCACCACTTTGCTCTGACGTCCAAACCATGCATTGTTATTCTTATGTAACTCCAAACTACGATTATACGGGGGGGATGATTGTTTAATGGATGATTAACACCCCAAAACGACGCACATTTATTCAAATCACCCTGGTGTCATGGTGATGTCAATTGGAGTTGAGCCAGCAAGGGCGTGTTTCTTGAACAATGCATCGATCTCCCAGACCCAATATTGTGTACGATACAGTCAGGTTACATATGATATTCCTGGAACATTATGCCACCATCTGTCAGTGTGTCAACACAATATGGCAACACTCAGCAGTACTTGTTACACAATATGATGTTACGATATGTGTATTAATGAGGGTGTTCGAGATAACGCAATTAGGGTGTTAGGCGGGCGTCACAGCCCCTCTTTTACCTCGTTTAAACTGACAAACTGTCATTAATTATTCTCCGGGTGCGTATGGATATATCATAACGCATATATCATGTTATTTTAATTACCTACGGGTCGTTAATTTGTTAAGCACTAATTCCCCGACTTTAATTGATTCCGGTACAGTGGGGAGGATTCATTTTGTTTTTGCTCGTTTCAATAAACCCTCATAAGTAGGCAATGAATTAATTACTTTTAAATTCTATACTGCACTTTTATCTCACATCGAATCGAATTATGCGCATATATGCGGGAAATTATGCTTAGCATGTTGTTCATGAAGTGTAAGTGTGTTTGTGTGTGTATGTGTGTCTGTGTGTCTGTGTGTGTGTATGTGTTTGTGTGTGTGTGTGTGT
>CAMPET010000162.1:113988-133663 GCA_946803715.1 Beroe ovata | reverse complement strand
TGTGTGTGTGTGTGTGTACTTAGTACTTTAGTATAATACGCACTTACTAGGTATTGTAAGTCCTAAGTACTGTGACAGTCGAATGTTATGAAGTATGAACTGTATGAAATGATATCATTCATTCAGGAACGAAATGGCGGGCTCAAGTTTGATTTACAACTAAAGGATGGCGAGGGCAACACTATACGTGCTAACTACTTCCAATCCAGTTCTACTGTCCCCGAACTGGTCCCAGCCAAATACTACCGAGTCTTGGGTGAGTGGAGATCTTGTGCCTGGTTGGTAGAAATTGTAGAATTGATCGTGATTTCCATCATTATATTGAGTAAGCACCTCAACGGATAATCACTAATCAGGGTTCCTAATGAGTTAAGTTTCTTGTTTATAATGAGTTAAGTTTCTTGTTTCAGGCAAAGTAGCAAGTGGGGTACTGAATTGCTTCCGTATATCTGAAGTACCGTACATGGAAACACGGAGTGCCATGGCTTTGGTAAAGAGAAGTGAAGTTGCAATGAGCAAACTTATTCTTAAAATTAATGAAACTTGATAGTTTTTTCCTTCCGGTACCTTCTTTAACAGATTTTTCTTTTGAGTATTCCTATTGCAATAACATTCTTGCATATTTCTGGTGCGTATATTTTAATGTTGCATAAGCATGCAACGGCATAAAAATTTCATGTAAATTATGCTAGTTTTAAAGTCCTACGAAAATGTTGATGTTGAATAACTAAACTTGAGTGGCCATTAATTATATGACGTTAAAAAGATGTTGGCGATTACGGTTTGTTTTCTGGTATACATGCTACGTATCAAAGTTCAGTAATTGAAATCATGGTATTATTTTGATTGATTTTGCGATTTCACGTATTTACATTATTTTGTTCCAAATTGATGACCAGATCCGACCCTGTTTTTTATCATTGTGATTCATTATTTGTTGTGCTTTTTTATTGTTTTGCAATCAATCATTGATTTGATTTATTCTGATGTTACTTAATATGGTTTTCTAACAAGTTTTGGTTTACTTTGTGTCACCAATTCACTCGATGTTTTAAATCATCAGCCGACGACGCGCAAATACTATTTGTACCATAATCACGAGTTTGATGATTTTACGTAGCGCGCGGCGACATTTTGAAGACACAACGACCGTGTAGATCAAAATTACTGTGACATCAAATACGCGCGCGCGTGTACGTGTGCATGGTCTGATGCGCGCATCTCCTACCTGCTTTTCCAACCGTTTTTGACTTTCGTTTTTTCTGAACCTTGATCATCCGCGAGAAGCCAGACTGTCAATCATTTCACTTAATAGTTTAGCACATCCATGACTTGCAGTGTTGAAAGAAGTACGGAACTACGGAATTTTCGAGCAGATTATCTCCACTTTACGTCACGGTAGTGCTAATTGCGCGCACTGTTGCTTTGATCATGCAGCAGAGCTGCAGATTTGCAAGTGCAGAATAACTACTGAGTTTCACTGCAGCTCATGTATTTTACAGATCACTGAGGTCTTTACAATCTAACAAATTGACACAAATTCATTGGAAGCAACATTCAACACACCTGACATTTCAACGTGAAATTCATGACATAACATTTTCATATTTGATTGATTTATTCATTTATTCAACAATGAAAAAAGTCTTCTCATATATTTCAGCTTGGTGATCTGGTTTAAACTTTGTCAGTGGTGGGATTGTATTTGGTGGGCTCCACAAATATCTTGCATGTCGTACATTCCTGGAAAAGGGTATGACTATTGTGGACCTTCTACACTCCAAAGCTCAGCTTAATTGAAGGGTACTTGATGGTGATAATATGCTCCACTTTTTGCAGTTACTCACGAGTTTTGTACTCCATTTACTGGTTGAGAACCACATTTTCTCACACGATGGACACCGGTATGTATAGTTTGGCTGAAAATGAACAGAATAAATAAACTAGGACATACAGCATGAGCAGCGGATCATCATCAATCATGTTGACAAGGTCTTAATATCATCGTCGCAAGATAAAGTGTAGAGTATTAGGTCAACATTGATCACTCGAGGGGGGGGGGACGGGGGGAATTACCTTGATTGGCATGATGAGTCTGTTCAGCAATACGCTACTCTCTGCTCTCTGGATTTGCTAAGGGAAAACAACTGTAAAACATGAAATCAAAACAATTCCTAAGGATCAGAATGAAAAAAGAAGACCTGAAGATGCAAAGGAAAACTTTCCCATAGTGCAAGTCTCATGTACGATGCTAAGCAGAGCTGTCATGATCGAATAATGCGAACCCGGTATCCACTATAACGATATTCACTATATCGGTATCCACTAACGATTGTAACACTAACAACTCCTTGAATTATTGCAAGCGAGCACACTTCTCATATGAGTCTTCTTAAGTTCACTGTCCAGAGCAATGTACAGCTGTTGACAGGAACGCACTATATGTCGTGTAAAACGGCGGGATTTGCTTTACCTTTCAGCAAAAACAAGGAGTTGTGATAAATCAAAATGTCGCTATAAATATGAATATTGAATTTAATTCTGCGAAAGAGTAGTTATTGGGTCGATTAAAATGCGAAAAATAGGAGGGGGAATAGTGTCTGAATCGGCAGACCTTCGTGATGTTATCAAACTTGCTGCATGCAACCTCCGGATGAAGTTTCTAATGGAAGGGAAGTATGTAGAACAAGAGAAGTGCAACCGACATTGCAGGTGAAGAATTCTAATTATAACAGACGAGCGTCCGCAAAGTTGAGGATTTCAAGTCCACCGATACCCACTGTCCAACTCCAATATAGACTGCCCAAAGTATTACAATGAGGAGCCAACATATTGCCGATACTTATCACAGATTGGTTAATTAGCGAGGCCAAATTAGCGATAGTTATCTCAAAGGGAATCCGTATCGATTGCACTACACACAGGTACTCAGTATGTATTCAGTTACAATAGTGCTACTATTGTTACTACTACTATAGTTGTCCTGGAAATAAACTGCGAGAATCTCACGATATGATAAAATTAGAACTGAAACATTCCTACTAATCCGAGAGGCGAGCGGTAAATTCAGTGAAATATCACTATCACTGACACGCCTTTGTAAACCGTTACTATGGTTACACTAAACTCGTAACCATGGTAAATATCAGATAACTTTGTTACACTTACAATCGATATTCTAAACTGAGGAAAGATTAGGGAAGTGATAGAGCAGGAAACAGGATGCGTATCCTAAAGAAACCCAAATATAATATCCTAGTCCTACGAGAATTGAGTCTCACCGCACAAAATTACAGGACGTGAACCGCTGTTTTAGAGGCACCGATTTATTGGCATCGTATGGGTGGTAGCACGGCATAAACATACAGGAATTCATAAATATTCATAAATATTTCGAAAACCTTGTAACAGCTGAACTATTGGACATGATGAAAGCTGGGAAGGCACGACTTTCCAGTGATTTCCGAGGATGCAGCAGTTTGCTGTTCTCGTGTTTCGAATTCGACCATCACTGTGATAATGAACTGAGAACGAGTAACGAGTATATTCCGCCAGTTTCACGATATGATCCAATGAGAAAAGGTCTGACAAAGGGCGGGATTTCATGGGAGGAGTAATTCTTGTCGAAAACGTACTGAGAAACATGGGCAGTTGGACAGTTCCGTTTACATACATAGTGAACTACTTTAAAACCTGTGAGTTTGACCAATGTGAGGAAGTACACGTGGAGTAGGAACGGGCTAGGTCAGCGTGTGACTAATGAATGGTGGGCATATGTTGAGTTAGGGGTGTGTTACAGATTGATGGGGACGGGATTATTGAAGAGTGGGGGAGAGAAAGGGACAAAAAACACAAAGTTGTTACCAAGGGAGAAGAAATTACATTTCAAAACCAGGGAACATTCCATTGTAATAATAGTATGTTTTAAAATAATTGCCTTCAAAACGAAACTTTTTTGAGAAATTCGTTACTATCAAAGTATTATTAAGGTAACAAATAATTTGCGTAAAGATAATAATTATGATTATACGACTAAATTCATATAATTTTTCCATCATCATCATTGTTGAACTTGATGATTACCTACTCAGTTTTCAACTGCAAAAAACCTTTCCGAACTCCGAAAGAAGTTGGCTGATTGTCTTTTCACGAAAAGAAATTGAAAATATCATATTATCTGCTATAAAATTCTTATTCTTGTTCAAGCTGGTCATTCTCGGCAGCTTCAAGTTCATTGTTCATGACATACTGCCAGTAAACTGGCATACCAGACACCAGTCAAGTTGGTATGAGGTTTTACTAACTGGTTTACTAACTTTTCCAAAAAACTACCATAATATGGACATAGGGCATTGGACAAGCTATCTGTGAACTGTGGACACAATAGTACACGTACACACACATCCTATATTGTGGACATCAACAGTGGACTCCAATGTGTGTTTAGTAAGAACGCTCTA
This sequence comes from Beroe ovata, assembly GCA_946803715.1. Classification (NCBI taxonomy): domain Eukaryota; kingdom Metazoa; phylum Ctenophora; class Nuda; order Beroida; family Beroidae; genus Beroe; species Beroe ovata. Next base: position 129,203 of record CAMPET010000162.1, on the reverse strand, counting down.
TAGTCTATATCTGCAGTGGTAGACACCCACTCTACAAATTGGACAACCACACTGTATACATTGTATACACCGTGTACACAGTATACCACACAGTATACCACACAGTATACCACACAGTATAGTGTCTAACTTAGTGGACACAATGGCTATGTCCGTATATTGTCTACAGTGAACAGGAACACTGTTCAGTGGACAGTGGTCACACTCACTGTCTACCGTTTTGGAGGCGGTGCCCGACGGAGAGTCTGGCTGACAGCCTCCTCGTTGTGGAGCTGACTCCGGAATTTGATCAACTTCTCCTGCATTGTCTTTAGTCGGTCTATCTTCCTAGCTAGGATCACATCCAGTGCGCGCGCATAATCTGGGGGAGGAGAGTGTTGCTAAAAATAGATATCATAGTTTCGATAGCATATAAAGCCTGGTTAAAACACCAAAGTCTGGTATTTTAGCATTGGAATCCCAAATTATTGTGCTACATTGAGGAAGCCCTAGCGAGAACTTCTCAGTATTCATTTTAAGCTGAAGAGTAGAGGAACAGTTTCGAGTTCTAGTAGTTATAATATCCTAGAATCGAGAGGAATGAGTGACTTCTGAGTGACTATCCAACCTTCAATATCATAGTCAACATCTTGATCAACCCGCTGTAGAATAGCCTCTTCCTGCTTCAGGTATTCTTTGTTTTCCTGGGAATTTCTCAGTAAAGAATACATTCATATACCATGATACACGGTACGTATACACACATTCCTACACAATGTATATTTGGATGTACACTAGATAATATGTACAATGTATACAGACAATGTATACAAATTGTACAGTGTACACACATTGTACAAACAGACAATGTATACCTGTATACATTGCTGATGCTCCTCAACAAGTAACTCCTCAGCTTCTTGTAACATATCCACTGCTTGATGGAACTTGTACATTTCCTGTCCTCCCTCTATCTCCTCTTCCCCTACAGGAGAGTGTGTATTTGGACTGTTGCCAAGTTTCAGTGAGATCCGGTCAATGGATATTTACTCAGAATTCAGAAGAGCAGTATCCTCATGCAAATGAGATGATTTGTGATAACGAAATACCTAGGACCTAGGTCAGGGTCCAGGTTACATTACCTTGACTTCGCAAACTCTGGTGTAGGTAAGCCAGGTCGTTGTTGTTTTCAAGCGGCGGGGCAGGCCTTGCTCCAGGACCTAGGGAAAAGGGTACGGATGAGATATCAACCTCTCGTAGGTTTTTGCCGGAAATCCGAACAAGACTATCTGCTGTATGATAGGAGACTTCCACACTCAAAATCCAAGCATTGAACAGTGCTCACTGCTCACCAAGCTCCTTTACTCTATCCGCATATCTGAGTGTATTGAGTGTACACTCCACGCTATTCTGGCCCGGAGCCAGGGTTGCTATCATACAGGTTCGTGCTTTCTCTCCCACAAACGAGTCTCTGAGCACTTGGGTCAGTTTACTAGCACGGAATGGAATGTGGGCTGCATTCATAGACATGGCCCGGATACACTCCTTGAGTGCGAGCAGTGACTTGTTGATTTCAGCTCCTGGGAAAATGTGGTTGTTATTGGAATGTGGTTGTCAAGGGAAATATGGTTGTCAGGGAGTGTGGTTGTCAGGGAATGTCGTCGTCAGGGGAAATATGGTTGTCAGGGAATGTGGTTGTCAGGGAATGTTTTTGTCAGGGACACGGTACACTAATTCCCACCTACCCTCTAATCGTGTAGCTCTGTTAGCACTGCTGGTATCAGCTCCCCTCTCGTTACCCGCCAAATCGATCAGTGAAAACTTCCCGTGGAGCTTGCCCTTGGAATTCCTCAGAATGATCTGGAACACCGCGTGTGAACGGGACGAGTGCGCGTTAGCACTTGTCTGTCCCGAGGTTCTCACGGCACTCCCGTCCTTGATAGCGTTGAGAACACTCGCTACGCTGAGAACTGGTGTTTCCTTGAGGTCCACGACATTGACAACGTTCCGACCGTCCTCCAAGACACGTCTCTTGATTCGTTTAGCGAGGAGGTCAAAAACTTTCCCTGTGAACAGTCCCCAGGGTAAAGTGAGGTAAAACCTAGCCTGCAGTGACCTAGCCTGTAGAGTGTAGAGGAGGAAACGATGTTAAACTATCCTGTGGTACGCTACACAAGAACAAGTGCTTCCGAACATTAGATCCGAATATCCAGTGAAATTAACTGATCGCCNCCCCCCCCCCCCGCCGACCCCAGCATTTCTCTATACCTCCGTATATCTCAAAGAAGCTACAGCTCACTTTGAGGTCAAGCTGTGCGTACTGCTGACTCCGCAGCAGGTCGAATATGTCTTTAGCAGCAAGAGCGTATATTCCTGGTGAAAATGGAATCTTCAATGTTTAGTCGAACATTGAAAGAGGTTGTACCGATTCTATTATGAGGTGAATCTTGAAATACGGCTCAGTTCATTGAAAAATGGCAGTGAAATGTGAATGAGAAACTATCTTAATCATACCCATGCTGAAATTCTGTTCTTTTCCCGAAAAGTCACCACCCATGGTATGGGTCTTGCCGGAACCAGTCTGCCCGTACGCGAAACATGTCGCGATTCCCCCATCGAAAATGGTACGTAGAATGGGCTGCGCCGTGAACTTGTATACAATGTCATTACTAGCACTCTCGTCAAATGTGTAGTCAAAGTGGAATTTGTGGTTCTCCAAATACTTTGTCAGGTCGACTTTCAGCTTTGGCTCGTGCACCTGTGGTTGATTCAATGGATGTAAGTATGGTCGTGGTATACATAACAATATTCTAGGTATTGGGATTTGGGGTTGCCAGCAAATCAGTTAGTTGGAGTCATTAGAGCCACAACTGCACCATAAACATTGCTGCAACAAATCACGGAGTCGGGATTGGGGCTACGGGAAGTGGTACAGATCATGAAATTCGTTTCCTGACTAGAGTGAATTTGGATGTGGTCCAGTTTAGTGTGTTAAACTCTTATAACCTTGAAACCTTTCAAATATTCGGTAGAGGGATCCATAACAATATCAGACTACAGTGAGACTTCATCATTTGATATGCTGGTATTTCTATAAAGCAGTCAAATAAGTATCTAACATGAAACAAGCTATCCGTATTGAGTAATTACCGCATAATGACCAATTATCTCTGCAATGAACGCATCAGACGAGATATTATGTTTGTGTTTATGTGGCATGCTGCAATAAGAGATTAACATATCATGGACCTCTCAAATTCGGATCAGAGGTTTTTCGAAGGAATTTCTCACCAAATTCTTGTTGCTACTGGAGAATTACTGAATATCCAGTATTGTAGAGCGCGCGGCAACGCGCGCAGCATACTGAATGACAAGCCAATTTTGATGCGATGAAGTTTTGTCGCAGCGCCCCACGCTAAGTACCTAAATTACGAGAAAAAGGCGGTAAATTGTGGCAAATTTCCGGTGTCACATAGGTCAAATTCGTCTAAACTCCAAATATTTCCGCTTTCCAGAACATACCATGATATGGTCCCTGGAAGGCAACGTCAGTACATCAACAGTCTTTGCTTTCTTTTCTGTAATAATGACATCAATCAGTATACAACTGGGAAGGCAAGCTGTATCTAAATCATTCTCACTTTGAACCACAGGGAATTATCAATCACAGCAACAGATCAATACCTCGCTTGTTGATAGGCCGTTTTCTTACACAGACACAGATTCTATGATCTCTGACAACCTCATTCGCAAAGGAAAGCGGAGCAATGTTCAGTTCTTGTCGATAATCACTATGGGTGATGGAATTTCAGTTTCAGTCCCGTGAAAATGAATTCTCCTAGTGAACTTCCTCAATCAGGTAGCAAATTGAAATGTTCATTTCGGAACTTACTCTATCATCTGAGCGAATTCCCAGTTCGGGTTGGAGGGATCGATTTCACCGATGGGTTGGGCCACACGTTGCCTGAGGAATGAAAAGGAATGTCGCAGTTCGTCATATCAGAAAATGAGATATTTATGTTGCTGGGATACCCATTTATGTTGATTGTTGCTGGGATACCCATTCATGTTGATTGTAGGTGATATACTCATTCATGTTGAATCAACATGAATGAACATTGTTGATGAGATACTCATTTGGTGAGATACTCATTCATGTTGATTGTTGGTGAGATACTCATTTATGTTGGTGAGATACTCATTCATGTTGGTGATGAAACAGGGTTATCTACAGTCTCCCATCATATTTATACACAGAAAGGAACAAATTATGTCCACAACTATTGCCGATAACAGACAATGCCGATAACAGACAATTGCTGATAACAGATAATGTATAGCACGGTATGTGGGAAACTTTACACATTTACACGCTGTGATTTAACAAATGCTATAATATTTTTCACATATTTTAATATCATGTTCACCGAACAATAGGTAGATTTAGACTCAGTGTCTGTACAAGATGAATATGATGGTAATATTCATTCATGGGCCATGGCTACGATGCAAAATAGGTGTCAAGCATCTTTTATTGGACAGTAAGGGGACAGCAATACCTATGTTGATATTTGATGAGACACTAAGGCTTGAGTCACCAAGATGTAATTCATATCAATCGATATTCAGATGAAATTATGTAAACTGTCATTACACTGCTGTAGCAGTGGATATCATTAACTATCATGATTGCATGCTATATTCGACAAGCGTGCAATGTGCAGCGGTCATGATTACGTTACAATTACGTCATGAGTAAATCATCTGATTTACAGCGTGACTCATATTTCAGGGGACGAATTTATTGAATTTTCTCGACTTTTAGCCTTTTTGTGAATGAACTGATGAATAAGGTTCATTGTCACGAAATGAGGGAGAAATGAGAATTTCTAAATACCTTCTCTTTTCCCTGTTTTCCTTTATCTTATCAATCTCCTTCACACACTGTGATTTCCTCTTTGCTGAAATGGGGGATGTGTCATTAAAGATTGACAACACGCATTTCAAAATGCTAGAAATGATAAAAATTCCATGTACTTGCATGTTGTTTGCATGCTGTAATTCTTAGGTGATTACTTATAATCGGTAACTACCTAAGACTAACAAATACATTAATGATTATGAACATTCCTGAGGACATTGGATAAGGTACGGAATGTGCCGAAGTGAGATAAGTGATCACGTTGGACACACAGGTAACCCACGTCATGTATGGGATGTGTATACAGTATATAGTGTGTACAGTATATAGTGTGTACAGTATATAGTGTGAACAGTATATAGTGTGTACAGTAGAACTATATTTAGGTGACAATTCCTCACTGAGGAATATCGATTATCGGCAACAAGTATTGATTTGAGTTAAACTTTTGGAATTTTCGAAGATCAACTTAATTTCGAAGACCAAGCATTAAAGTTGGCTATTGAAACTCCAGAGTACAAATCAAGTATCCATGTACATTGTGCTGTTAAAAGGAATTTTAGTATGCAAAATCCATATCTACCGAATTTGTGTATACTGTAAATTCTTTACATTTACATCGAGTTAATGACCAGACGTGTAAAACGCTGTCATGATGGAATAGCTAATGACGAAAACCAGGATGATCTGATGATGTTGAGTCTTGACACATACAAAAAAGTATACTAGTAAGATGACAGTAAGTATACAGTAAGTATAAGATGACAGAGATATAAGGTTCATATGGACAGTAGAGTCAGTGGACTGTATCGAACCATGTTATTGCACTTCATGGTCTATGAGTGCTCCTATAATATAAGGAGTCTATTATTTATTCAACACTCAGGGTTTTGATGAACTGATATCCCTAAACTAACCTGGTTCTGCAGGAGTCTGCACGGGGAAGTTTTGTTTCTGAGCCAATGGAACTGAAGTTTTTTTCATATCATGGAATTGAATAAATATATTGCAAGCAGAGATAATTTGAAGTGTTATTTGGAGAGATAATTAGGTGACACTCACTTTGACCGGTGGTATTATTTGTGTATGGTGATCTTTGATGGACTGGCGGTTGGTGGGGTGATGCATTGTTATAGACATTTTTGGATTGGCTCTCATATTGGCTAATTTGACTATTTGGGAGTGGCGGTCTTTGCTGCATGTTTTTTGAGTGACCTTCACTTTGGTTAACTTGATTATTTGGGATTGGTTGATGGTTGGGTGAAACATTGCTATTATTATTTTTTGGGTGACACTCACTTCGGCTACTTGGATTATTTGAGAGGGGTGGCCTCTGCTGGGGTGGCGGTTGGTTTGGGGAAACATTGTTATTATTGTTTTTTACTGGTCTGTACTCTTCAAAACCAGCCCAATCAGCAGGGGGGAGAATATTCTCATTGAGAGCTAGGACTGTCTCAACCTCAACCTGAGAAAAGTATCAAATTGAGCCCTCCCTGTCGGAGACCAGTTGGTAACGGGATTTTGACTTAAAAATATAGTTGGTGGTCTTTGAACTTACAAACCTCCTTCCCTTTAGTTTCTCCACCTTCAAACCATTCAACAGTAATACTTTGTTGTGTTTCATTCAACCCACTTACAACAGCAGAATGAATACGGCCATCGGACCTTTGGATATTCAATCCAAGACCAAGCCTGAGATGCTGCTGCGCCATTCCTATCTAACCATGGGGTTAACTTTTGATAGACAGCTTCACACTTTATAGTTGCTATGAGAAGGAATGCTAATATCTTCAGAAAACTATATGACACAACTTGAGAGGAATTCAAAATTATAAGCTAAATCATAGAAATCATTCAGTTAAAAAAATAGAGTACTTCATGAGTGAAAGAATATCACTGAGAGTTCCTTTCAGCAGCCATTACATTATACTCTTGAACTCTTGTCAATAACCTGGCATTTATTTTAAGAAATTTGTCTGAACAGTTACCAGTACACTTGTCTTCTTTTTCACTAATTTCCCTATTGCTGAAGTCCTTTATACAGTTGTTGAAACACAGTTGAGCACATTTGTTGTAGTTTACAAGAAATTCTCTGAATGATTCAATGTCAGCCATGTTAATGTACTGTGTGTAAACGAAAATGTCAGCAAGAAACAAGGTAAATATCACCATAAAATGACATGACTTTTCTAGTTATTTTATCAAGATGAGTATTTAATTTGGCTTGTAGTCACCGGACATTAAATAAATTAATCAGGTGTATCAAAGGAAAAAATAAAAAGCTTAACGATCGTCGTTCGATGATAGACCCTGTCGAGAGGAACGTTTCGCGCGGCGCGAACTTATGATTGCTCACTTCACTGCTTTGAATGGCGCTTGATGTAGAATTTCTCCTTGTCGATCGATGATAAACCCTGTCGAGAATTTCGTCGCGCGCGCTCAACTTGCATCGCGGCTTGCATCAGCGGTCTGGCATCGCCCGACAAAATTTCTCCCTACACTCGCTGGCGGGATTCGATCCCTGGTGCAAGGGCGGAATTACAATTGCGCGGCGCCGACGGCATGGGCAGGGTTAGTCATGTTCCCGCGCTGCGTGACCCAAATACTCCGCGCGCGCTGCGCGTCTTCGTGTTTTTTTTTACGACTTTTCAGTTCATTGAGAGTGACTGTGAGTAGAACAGGGGCGCGCAACGTGTGCACAGTAAGTCATTGCCATGCGAAATGTTATCTGATCTGACTGTGGTTCTCGCGCTACCGCAAAGGTAGCTGTAGGGTGAAATCCTACAAGGTGAAGGAGAAATCCTATAACCGCGCGCGCTGCGCGTCTCTGGTCTCCGTGGTTCCTACGACTTTTCAAGCTTCACCGAGTGATCGAGTAGGACATTCAGACGGTGTCAAACTTGTCTGGCGATGCAATGCTAGACCGCTGATGCAAGCCGCGAAGCGGCTTGTCTGAGAATAAGTTAGCGCCGCGCGCGCGAAACGAAATTCTCGGCAGGGTCTATCATTGATCGACAAGTGTCAAACCGGCGCGGAACGGCAACGTATGCACAAACTGTAGAGTCGCGTCAAGAGACGCGCATCGCTTCGGATCGCGCATCTGGCATGGCATTTGGCCTTGGGTCACGATCACGCTTGCCGGATGTTATCGCGATAACATCCGGCCGCGACAAGTGTGACGGCATATGTCCAATTACCACGGAGACGCGCAGCGCGCGGTGCATATTTCAATTTGGGTCACGCAGCGCGGGAACAGCAAAGTAACGAAATCCATAAATTCACGCAACGCTGTTCCCGGAACAGCAATGTGAGCATTGCTGCCAGACTGTTGCCTGGCGATGCTACTGCTAGAGTGCTAGGCCCAGCTGACTGCTGACGCGAGCCGCGAACGCAATGAAATTCTAGACGGCCATTGCCAACCAGACTGCAGTGGACAGGCGTCAGGCAAGCTTAAAAATTCGCATATACTTCACTCCCATTTAAATGAAATATTCAATTTCAACATAAATTTAATTGATCATGATCGTATTGAATTGATAAATTACAACATCATCTTCATTTTTAATGCAAGATTGAAAACTGAAAAACTCAATATCAATATATTCATAATCATAAGTCAAAGTGATACTGATAAGGAATTAAATAAAGAACCAATCAAATTAAATAAAGAACCAATTATTAATTTAATAAAAAAGCCAAGAAATAGGATGAATCGAAAAATCATATGAAAACCACAATTCCATCTAAATTCTAACTCAAGCTCAAAAAGTCAACACCCAAGCTCAAGAAATTTGAAGTTCGGTGCAACTACAATCATAGGTTTATATCTTCCAGTTCCCGAAGCGGTGTTGTCTGTGTCATGGTTAACAATATGCACAATGTGTTCTCCACTTCTCGTCACTACTTAAACTTGGATCTCGTGCTTTTTCAATCTGAAAATGAAAGTTTTATTTCACTCATAGTTTTTTAAAGATAATCCCAGTTTTATTTAAACTGGGATTACCTTGAAAAAACAATGAGTGCTTTATTTAGGCTTTACACTTCACTGCACAAAACTCCACTTCACAATTTCACTGCACTTCACTGCACCTCACTTCACTTCATCGTCACAGCAACAGTCACAAAGCCGATTTACACGGAAAATGCTTTAGCCGCTGTTTCTCGAAAATGAAACTTGAGTTCAAAATTGTGTTCGTAAGTTAAGTGAACATGGGAATCCGAATACGATGATGAATAATTGATCCCACCTGATCGCCCGATACCTCGGAGTGCGTAACCTAGACGTTCAAAACCTCTGCGTTCACAACCTTTACGTACGAAATCTCGGCGTTCATTACCTCGACGTGCATAACCTTGCGGTCAATTCTTCATCATCATATCACCCATCCACCCGACAAACGCTGAATTTGGAGGGATATCGATTTCTCAAGAAACCGCGGCATTGCCATAATCTTACCTCGCTGCTGCACACTTCACTCCACTTCACTACACAGCACTAGACTGCACCGCACTCAATTCAATCATCTTCACAGCAATATAAGAATATTCACAACTAAATGCGGAGTAATATGCCGACATACGACCAAAACAGACGGGAACGTAGCTCTACGTAGAATGAGAAAAAAGCACAAAATTTTCGAATGAATAATCAATAGTGATTCGGGATTGTCGGTGCTTCAACAACCGAACCAATTATATGGATCATATTTATTCAATTCTGAATTCACATCAATGGACATAATGGTCTCTCGACTCAACTTAGGCTACCTGATATAATGATATATCGTCCTTCTGATCCAACAATTCCAAACAATTTTCCCCATTTTCGGTCCACGATGGTTTTGGTCGACAAAACCTGAAATGAAGAATGGAATTATTCAAACTGACGAATACGAGATCAGATAGTGATCGATAGAACCATGTAAATAATCACTGCATGATTATGTAGTATGTACTACAACCTACTCTCTGATGTAGAGATTTCAGCGGCAATGCGAGAGGATTCCGGATAAAATGGTGTTGATAAGATTCAGATCGGTGGTGTCAAGGTTCCAGAAGATCTGAAAAATACAATAAAACTGATGGATACCGTGAGACATTGAAGCAAAACAGAACTGAGCGTCTGCCGCACCAACGAATGAAAATCTCACCTATCTATAAGGTTAAACTGCCAAATGAAGATTCCGAGCGGTGTCAAGCGGTGTCCAGGCGGCGTGTCAAACGGCTTCCAGGCAGTATTATCATATGAAAGAAAGAATATTAGCAGAAGAAATAACACTCTGGTTATGAGAGATGGGAGAGAAGGTTAGTAGAGAAGAAGTAGGGGTGCATTGAAGAAACTCAAAAAGTTGATTTAGGTTTATGAGAAATAACACTTACATTTTCCATTCTTCTCTTTTCTTTTATACAAACCCACTTCTTATGCTCTTGCGATGCGTTGATCGGTTTCGATGGTTGCATGAAATATACAGATATGGTTAGTAAGACATAAACAGATATAATATGACCCTGAGAGAGATTGTTAGTGTACCTGTAGGGAAATAGTGTTAGTGAACCTGTAGGGGATGAGTGTTAGTGTACCTGGAAGAGAGTGTTAGGTGTACGGAACTAACTTAACCTACCAAATTTTTCGCGATCGGACGGGCTTGCCAGCCCCACCCCCAAATAACAAATGGGCTTGCCAGCCCCAACCCCCAGTAACAAATAATAACAAACAGTACGCACTTACCGTTGCTGGAGCTTGTATATGTGATATATTACACTAACCTACCTAGAAACGTGCGGTGCTCGTGCGAACCCTAAGCTAGATATTCATAGTATATGATATTCATAGGATATACCTGAAACAAATACACAATTGCTGCCGACTCACGAAAGAGCTGACTGGTACACACTCCCTCATTTCACGCTATGGAGTAAATCGACACTGGCCTGTTTTAACCCATAACGTGAGACACTCAGAGTGAATACCATGGTCAACTCCCCGAGAGTAGGGCAGAAAAGAGATGCCATAACCAAAACCAATGCGAAAACGAGGTCAAGAAAGGGTGGTAATACGAAAGGTTTTGGTGATGGCATCAGAATGGTACCCGAGTGAAAGTTTATTGGAGAAAGCCAATAAAACTATTTAAAAGAGCTAGGAAAATCTACCTAAGTAGTTCAATAAATCTCTAAGAGAGNCCCCCACCCCCCCACGAAAAAGATGAAGAAAAACAGGAGGGCTTGCCAGCCCCCACTCCCCAATATCTGGAGTTATATGATACTCTACACTAGACCTATCTAGGTGAACGTGCGAGCCTTAAACTAGGTATTTATAGTATATGATATTCATAGGATATACCTGAAACAAATTGCTGCCGACCCACGAAAGAGCTGACTCGTATACTCTCTCCCTGGTTCCACGCTATGGAGTAAATCGACACTGGCCTGTATTAACCCATAACGTGAGACACTCAGAGATCCTATACCATGGTCAACTCCCCGAGAGTAAGCAGTGAAACGATGCCATAACCGAAACCAATGCGAGGACAAAGTCGAGACGAAAAGAGATAGTAGTAGGTTTTGGTGATGGCATCAGAATGGAACCCGTGTGAAAGTTCATTGGAAAAGCCAATGAACTATTTAAAAAAGCTAGAAAAATCTACCTAAGTAGGTCAATAAATGTCTAAGAGAGCGGGATGGGTTGTGAAGTGGTGTGAAATGGTGAACAATCGAGGAAAAAACCGAAAATTAACTCATCAAATATTACCAGCCCCGGGTACTCATTATCATATAGCTAATTAAAAAGTAACAGCCCAATTAAAAAGTAGCTACGATAGCACTTACTGTGCCCATTCCAATTCCATCTCTTGAAGCTTACACGTCGTGCCTAGAAATATGAAAAACCCGGGGTAAAATAATTTAATCGTCGCATATAATCTGAGTGGGTAATGGTGGAAGCCTCTAACCTAGTTACTTTAACGACGATAATAATCCACTCAGGTTAGATGAACCTAACCAAAGCAAAAGTAACAATCTATGATGGATTAAGTATAATGGACAACAAATAAACACAGTGGCCACACTCGAGAACACGGTGATAAATGCGAAAAAAATCATTTAGCAAAGAGAAAATGCCTATAGTAAAAGTGTCTCTAGCGAAAGTGTCTCTAGCGAAAGCGTCCCTATTGAAAATGTCTCAACTGAAAGTGTCTCAACTGAAAGTGTCTGAACTGAAAGTGTCTCAGAAAAGTGCCCTAACAAAAAGTGGCCCCACTGTAGTACAAGACATGAACCAAACAAATTACAACCAACACAAACACGACAATTAGCACAACTTACTAAAACACAACCAACTACAATACGACCAACTAACTATGACACAACCAATTACCCTAACTCACATAAAATAACTTGAATACAAACCTAGTTAACATTACCAACCTGATAAAAGCAATTTACCCAATTAACCTAATTAGTATACTGATAAATCAACTACGGCTAGGTGAGAATGAGATGACAGTGGCCTATTTGTGGAGTGGGGGGAACCATTCTAGGAAAGAGGAAAATGAAAATCAATATGAATATGGAAGTCAGCTCCCCTCCCAAGAGAGGAGAACTGACTCTAAATCTTGAGCAGTTGCCAATCAGCCCGGAAAGATGGTGGAAAAGTGGAAACAGAGAAGAAAACCTGGGGGCATCATGGAAACTGCTGCGACACACGTACAGACGAACACACATACAGACGGACAGATCTTACTTCGTCTACCCTGACGATTTGTCTAGAGTAAACCTGCCACCCTGACGATTTGTCTAGAGTGGGATGTCTGGACTGGTCTGAAGAAGAGTCTGTCTGAAGCTTGTCCAATTTGTTCTTCCCGTCTTTGCTCTTCTGGAGGAATGAATCGAGTCAGGGACATAGTAGAATTTGAAATTCTCAGCCAAAACTTGAGAAATTTGGTGTCATCGAATTTGTAAGTCAACTCACCAGAACACTGCACAGTGGTCGCACTATGACACGGGTCTTCGTGCGAACAAAGATCCGATATCTGAACCTAGAGATAAGTGAGGAGTGTTAGCATCCTGCTGAGAAAGTAGATCTGGTATTATAATGAGGAATGATCGAGCGAGTCTTACCAGGCGAAACTGCGCAGTGGGCCCCAACAACGTGCTAGACAGAGAGAGAGGGAGACTGAGAAACGGCAGCTGAAACAGATCACAAAGTTTAGCGGAGTCTAGGATGGCAGAGGTGAAGAGAGTAAAGCGAGGGAGAAATTCAACTCACCGAAATGTGTTCCTCAGTGCTCGAGGGGAAGATCCGGTGATCTTCTCCTCACTACACCAGAGATACCCGCGCTGGAACCCATGATCCACTGCACGACAGATATCCCGGATATCTGAAATATGGGGAGATTTAGTGGAATGGTCAATGCTAAGTGTGTGCTTGCAATCCTGAGTGTCAATGTGACTAACCTGCTGACATCGCACAGTGAAATAGCTAGTGAGGCAAAACTGAGGGGCCGTCAACTGAAAATTAGCATCGATTAGAATCAACATCATGGTGGAAAATCATTGGTCAACATAATGATGGAAAATCATCGGGAGACGCTATCATTTGTCCTCACCAATTCACGGTCCACAGTGGACTTGTTCCAGCGGGAACCCAGCGTAGGATAGCTCAGGGGCGCTGTGAGCGGGGGAAAATGGATCTGAAGATCACTTGTATTATGAAGGAGCAGCTGTATTATGAAGGAGGAGTTGTGTTATGAAGGAGCACTTGTATTATGAAGGAGCAAGAAAACTGGATGGGTGAAAATGCTGCATACTGCAAAATAGCGAGGCTGCTGTGGAAATGAAGTATAAATCTAACCTGTTGAAATCCCTGAGCAAGCTCTGATGATGCTGGACGGCTGTGAGGTCGCTGTCTTGAGGAGGGTCCAAATTCCGGAGACGGCTACCTGAATACGTGTGAGTATTAGTAAAAATAGTGAGAATCGCCAGAAAAATGAGCATTCATTGACTGTTTGCTTATCTGATCATCGAGTACACTGTGTTCATCTGCTCTGTGTTAGTAATGGAACAATGATTGTCAAGTGATAAAGTGATTAAACAACGCCCACCTTTCTCTGCGAAGGGAACAGCTTGAAGCTGAGCTTCTGGCGTAGTGACAGTCCAGTGTGTGAGGTCTGAACCATCTGAAAATAGACAGTTAAGAAGATGAAAATTCTCCGGACAGCTCAAAAATGTTAGTTTCATGAAATTAAGACGGGTTCTTACCTTTCCCTATCGCAGAGAGTGCATCAAGGGCTGATCATCTGAGAGTGGACATCAGATAGCTGAGAGTGGAGATCAGATAGCTGAGAGTGGACATCAGATAGCTGAGAGTGGACATCAGATAGCTGAGAGTGGACGTCAGATAGCTGACAGTGGACATCACATAGCTGAGAGTGGACATGAGAGTGGGGGAGAGAGAAGGGAGTGGCGGGGTTCCCTTCAGGCGATGGTCTGTGTGAGCGGAGACCACCTGAAAATAAAAGAGGGAGTTAGAAATTAACAATGAATTGAGTGTAGAGATCACAATCAGTGCGGAAATAGGAGAAGCTTACCTCATCCTGCACAGTGGACAGAGCTGACACCACAGATCTGTGTTGATCCATGGTCCTGTGGAGAGCNGATTGTCTACTTACCTTCCACTGTACTGGAATCAGCCCATACGAGTATGGAAATATTGGCGGGGGTGAGAGAGTTGCTGTTGTAAACGTTCTCCGGCAGAAGAAATAAGTCAGTCCTGAAATACAGTTTGGGGTTAGGAAATCAGCGAATTTTACGGAAATCTGCCATTTTCTCGAGATTTACGGCAATTAGTTGGATTCGCTCAACTGGGCAATAAGTTGTTGACAGTGGGGTATTAGTTGATTGATTGGTAAGAAAACTTGAGTGAAATTCAAGAGTCAGGTCAAAATCCGGGGGAGAATAAACGACGGGCTCACCTGACAGTAGCTCCTCAGAGCTAGCAAAGCAATTCAAAATGAACAAAGCGAGAAATGGAGGTAAAGGGCGGCAAACGATACGGCGGTGAGAAGAGCCTCGAACCGTGACCCCGCTCTCTGATTGGCTGCTACTAGATCACGTGAGCGCTCTGATTGGGTGAGCTGACAGAGCTGGCGAAGCAGTGCTCTGATTGGTCCAACGCAACGCGCACGTGACTTACTTTGTCGGTCACGTGATATGGTAACGGCGCCACAAGAGTCTGGGTCCACACAGTGACTGTACACACTCGGGAGTGTGGATATATCCAATCTGAGATTTATTCGTAATTAGTGTGTGTGTGTGTGTG
>CAMPET010000162.1:94455-113310 GCA_946803715.1 Beroe ovata | reverse complement strand
GTGTGTGTGTGTGTGTGTGTGCGTGTGTTTGTGTCCACTTTCCCCCGGAACAGGGATCGGTTATCAAACGACTACGACTTAGAAATGAAAAACGTAAATTGTGGATTCGTCAAACTCAAAATAAATGTGAACTAAATTTAACAGAATGCAATTCAATAAATAGATCCAGTTCCATCCTGTGTTCGTCTAATGCTATTCAACAATCTACGGAAACAACAGTGGTGTTTTGGGCCGTACTTAACTGTTAACTGTCATTGGGTATTTTGGAATCATCAAAGATTGATTTAAATTTTAAACCCCACTAGGCTAAAGTTCATCTCCAAGTCCCCATAGTTCCCAAGCCACTGCAGAAGGTTGAACTTTAAACAGCTGTGTTGCCCTTGCGATAGTTTCCAGTTGCCGATTCATATCGAACATCCTGAATTCAAATAACTGACAGAAAAGCACGTACATCCAGTGCTATTCCAGAGAGTGAGTTGCATAGTTGCTGCGACCAAGATGAACTAATGCTACTTAGGATGAGGTCACCGCTTCTTTTCAACCTGACACCTGAAAGTGCAGAGAGTTTAACAACACACGTCATGAGGTAGTACTATAGTTGTGTGCTTCATATTATTCTATACTACTTGGCTACTCATGCTACCTATATAAAGATGCCAGACTGGCACAGGTGTGATGGGAAGCATTGTAGGATTACTCCCTATGCCCTACCCTCGCTGCCGGGATTTAACCCTTGGCGGGATTAAGATTGATGTCACAGATTCAATGACAAGCAGGAAACTCTCCGCCGACTGATTTCAAATCGAAATCCACATGTGCTGCCCTCACCAAACAGCGTTGCGAGATATCCAACTCACACTGCACACACAGAACACGTGTACTGCTATACCTGGAGTCTGTTACCAGCATTATAGGAAGCCATGTACTGCTGTGAACATGCTGTGAACATGCATGTCAAATGTTCATTGTTCATGTCACATTAATACTACCTCACCCAACAACTGGGACTCACAGGAACACGCAATACGTACTGTAGTCCGCACAGCATTCCTACCAATCGAAATTTCTGGTAGGAGGGTAATGAAATTGGTTTGAAAGGGGCGTGGCACGACGTTTTGGTATTCGTCATAAACGTACGAAGCTTTCAACACTCCAATATACAATTTTTTTCTAGAAATTTCATTGTCTCGAACTTGGAACACCTACTTTCATGCATCGGAAATAGCATATCTTCCAATCCGTTCGCATAAACCGCATTTCAAAGATTTTCGAAAACGAAACTTCGTTTGAGATAGATTTTCTAGATCGTTGTAGAAGGTCTATTTTAGTTCATCTCAAGCATAGTAGTTCTATTCTTGGATGGACCAGAAATGATCAAGATTATTCTTCGAAAATCTCTTCCATGAGAATAATATTACCAATTCACTCCATCATCTATGATTATAGATGATTCGTTGCGATAGTTTCTGTTTAGTTTCACACCCTCGAAATATGGATTAGTCTAATATTGTGCACTGACATATCGACAGTATGATGAAGGTCCCAATAAATTCGCGACCCATTCAACACGACACCAGAACAGTCAATTTCCTCCTGCGAAAACTTCTGGCTCACCGCCAAAACGCTGTGCTCACACACACACACACTCATTCTATTGACAGGTAGGAAGCCTGAAAGCGTACAACTTTCTCTCCCTCTCACTCAAGGGTTGTCAGCAAACATATGCTGTTTTCATTTTGTGTATATCGTGTTACATTCACACTCGCTCAATATTACATGAACTACTACGCGCTACCCAACGCTCTATATACTAGAATTTGACGAGTGCGCTTCGCACAACACGCACACACACACATACACTCTATATTATCATAGTGAACGGGTTTTTGTGTTGTGCGTACGCTGCGTTTGCTGCTTTACACAGAAGCTTTTACATTCCTATGTTCCGACTAACGTAATTGAATTAATATTTGTAAGTTAGCAAAATCAGCACCTCCTTCTGAGTACACAGCATACATAAGGGAGAGGGAGAGAGAAGAAATATGTTCTGGTGTTTGAGTTAGTTGCCCAATTCAGTTGACATACATTGCGTATTATACATTGTACAATGTACAGAATACACAATGCGAAATGTACTGTGTACTGTATACCCCTCAAGCAAGCAGTTCATCCAAAATTTCATTTATGTTTGCTTATGTTTGCTTTTGTTTGTATAGCCGCTGCACTCTGCAAATGAATTGTACCACATACATTATAGAGTTTGCTGCCGCTTCACAAATTATACACTGTACATCGAATACACACAAATTATCCCTCACGTAAACATTGTATACATAGTGCATAGTACATTGCTCGTTATTCGTAACGTGTGATCTTAGTCACAGTACGGCAAGCGTGCCTATGGCAAATTTCCAATACACTGTGCTCATTTCGCAGTTCACATTGTCTTGTTCTTGTTTTCGATCGATTCCTACAGCTACGAGCAAGTTACCACACCCTTTTCATTTCTCAAGACAGTTCACTATGATTTGATTAAGACTTGATCTCGTTATGTGATAATCAAGAACTGAACCATGTATATGGGGGCTGAGTGCTGACTTCACATTATAGGTAGTGACTGCACAGTGCACAATGTGTACTCACCTTATGTGTACCCACAGCACATTAGTGAGTACACGTACGCCATTCAGTTGGAGTATATTGTATTGATGTAGGTGTGACGTATTTCATACGATATCGAGAACAAGTTGAAGTCTTAGATCGTGTTACATGTTACAGACAGTGTAGGTACAGGATGGACACACAATTTGTTCTTCTGTGACACTTGAACTGATACTGGTAATGCTCGTGTTAAACTCTTTGTGTTTAACTACTGCACAGACTTTTGATCCGGCAGTTTGCTTAGAATCGATCCAATATTTTCTATAGAAATCCTAGTGATACCTTCCAAAACCCCATTGAGTTTTAGACAGAATTCCCCTTCTTCCCCCTCCATGTACACATGTAGGTACACATGTTCTTCACCCTAACTCCATGTTCCTATAATCATAGCCATGTAGAATGCTGGACAAACGTAACTCTGCTGGAAACATAATGGATTACAAGAAGCTATACAAGTGTCTCTCTGAGTCTCAGATAAACAACATGTTCGATAAGATACAGAGGATGAGCAACAATGCTGAAGCAACTACCGAGCAACAGGATAATTATTCATGGAATGATAGTGATCGTCAAGAGCAACCATCACAACAACCACAACAGTATTATATGCCCGTCAAATCGGTAAATTCACACCGTGTGGTCGTATACAATGCATTATACACGAGTGTAGTATGATATATTGTATACTGTGCGTGAAGTGTATTGTACACTGTACACTGTACAGTGTACACTGTACACGATTACAGGGCTATATCATTGACACGACCCCATTCTCCCTGCAGAACTCAACTGACGACTTGACCAGAGTGAAGGTAGCTCTACCCACCACGATAGACGCTGTGCGGGCACGGAGGATCGAGCGGGCACTCAAATCAAAGATGAAACTTCTCCACCAGAGTGGACCAAACTGCTTCATCGTTCAGGTAAACGGGGGACATGATTTATGAATGATAACATCAAATTTCCAAAGACCATTCAGGGAACATATTTCCTTCAGTATGCTGGGATTTCCAAGAAATCTAAACCGTATGCTAGATATCACCCTGTATGTATAAACAGTCGGCAGTCTATACTCCCTAACCGTCTACTCACTTGCCATACACTCACCCATACCGTTTACACACTCGGAAACACTATTCTGTAGACGGAATCAGGACGAAAGTACCGAGTGATGATAGGACTACAATCGTGCAGCTGTAACAGAGGCTACTTCTGCTCTCATCTGCTCTTCGTTATGCTGCGCGTCCTCAATGTGTCTCACAGAGATGCGATTCTCTGGAATACCAGCCTCAAAAACTTCGAGGTGAGGCGGACTTCTCCATTAGTTATTAGATGATTAATTAACTTCCAACCCTTACCACTAAAGATAAGGATGAAAACTTAAATCTTGAAAGTTTCGTGTAAGAGGTCCAGTTGATACCGAATACTGACTAGAGAAGCATCTACAGTATAGGTGAAAAAGCGATCCTCAACGTTTCCCATCAGGTGGAACAACTGATAAAATCGTACGAGGAAAAGTCGTCAGACCCCAAGAAGTCACACCACACAGCACACCACAGCTGTGTGGCGGACTCCTCTAAGAGTGACATGTCAGATGGGAGTGAGGGTGGGAGCGAGGGATCTGCTGTGAATGTGGGAACAGGGGACGAGGAATCATGCCCCATATGTCTCCAGGTAGGGATGCCAAATGTCAGGAAGTTAGTGGTTCATTCCTCACTTTTGAAACCACATGCTCAAGATTTCTCAAATTCACGATCATTCGCAAAGACCACGATAGGTATCTCGCTGACCACTCCCTTCTTAGAGCGTTTTTAGCACTTTTAGTCATAGTTGATGTATTCTCTTCAGAACATGGAACTTAGGGAGAAGTTAGTAATCTGTAGAGGTGGTTGTAGTAACAAGCTACACCACGAGTGTATGCAGACATGTGAGTATATATATACACCACACACGTACACGCAGAGAAAGTCACACAGACACATATACACAGACAGACACACATACACGGACACACACACACGCAGACAGAGACACAGTACACAGATAAACAGACACACAGACTCACGCACACATCACGACCATACTGCTCAGGGGCGCTGGAGCAAGAGAAGAGAAAAGAGCGATTGATGTGTCCCCTGTGTAGATTCCTGTGGCACGACATAGACTCATTCGAGTTCACTGGATCGGGGAGTCCAATTATAGACAATGAGAAGTGAGAAAATTCCTGAATTGAGATACCTAAACCGTCATAAGTTAAAGAATCACAAAGTTAATAATAGGCTCAAACATTCGTGAGGTTGATATATAATGCTCTGTTTTCATCCCAGTGAAGCTGAGGAAGGGCCACATCAGGACCCATGGTTACAACCGCTGGTTTCGGTACCGAATGCCGAACTGTGCAAAGAGAAGAAGCCGATACCGGTCCAGCATAGATCTCTTAGTAGACCGTGGGTCCAGGTTAATTGGAGAAATAATGGGAATCTAAATATGTGAAAAGTTCCATGTGCCGATAATAAATTTTCTTATCTGCGGTAGTTGGAGGTCTTCCTCCTTAAATATGATATACCTTTCTTCGACAGATGTTCGGGACAGATTTTGTGAAAGGTGTCTTCTCAAAGGAATGGACAATCCGGGAAACATCGCTC
Organism: Beroe ovata; assembly: GCA_946803715.1. Classification (NCBI taxonomy): domain Eukaryota; kingdom Metazoa; phylum Ctenophora; class Nuda; order Beroida; family Beroidae; genus Beroe; species Beroe ovata. The sequence goes on along the minus strand of CAMPET010000162.1, from coordinate 108,004 downwards.
AGATGGCTCGGTCAACTCACCATATCGCTACTCCAGGTCCGTGAGAGAGGGAGTGAGTGAGAGAGGGAGTGAGTGAGTGAGTGGGTGATTGGGAGAGAGTGAGTGAGTGAATAAGAGTGAGTGAATAAGAGTGAGTGAGTCTATAGTGAGTGAGCTGTGTAGTGAGTGAGGTCTGTATTTCGCAATGAGTGTGCTGTGTGGTGAGTGTGCTGTGTAGNGAGTGAGTGAGTGAGTGAGTGGATGTAACCCTGCTTATATTCCAGGAAAGACAAGCTGCAGTGGAGTTGAATGGTCAGAGTGTCAAAATCACAACACTTCAAGAATGCCTGGCTTCACTGATATGCTTCATGATCAACGACCCAGTCCACAAGGTTTACAGCACAGACCATTTTGGACCAATGCCAATACCAACCAAAGTTCTCACATTTTGACCGTTCACGGTTCTGTGTTCCATATAAGGAGTCTCAGTGCTCTGATCCTTGTAATCAATTAAAATCAGGTGTATATGATGGCGCTCGCAGTGACCCAGGCAGTAACCATCTTCTCAGCACCAGAAACGAAGAGCTACCTGTCTTTCATATTTCAACCAGTATTCGAGGCTATCTTCATCAGATGTACTGACCCTACTAGGTTGGTTATCATAGCATACAGACTCCGCATTGCAGAGTATGGACTTTCTCAAACATTACGTCATACTATTTCTACTCCAAACTCGGGCATCTTTTCTACATTGAACACGAACTTTGCGAAATGAACTTAAGTTATCACACACGTGACGAGACAAACTCGGACTATAACCCCCTTGGACTGACTAAATTCTATTATTTTTGAACTGATCCCCACCCCTCCACAGACGGACTTACCTCAACTCGTCGGACTATCTGGTGTATCTGTGTCGGTATGACGAGAACAGCTCCAAGTTTGGAGGTGTGGACTACCTCTTTTCCTTCTCCCTCAACACACACAGCAGTAGTGATGATTGGAGATGGTGGCTTGGCAGACTAAGGGTGAGTGTACTGCAGAGAATACCTAGAATTATGTTCGCATATTAGAAAAAACAAGTTTTCCATAGAGAGAAAAACGACAGAAACATAGCAATTTCACATCGTGATTTGCCAACAAATTCAGGAAAATCACGCAAAGAATACCCACATCACGCAAAGAGAACACAATAATGCATTAATAACCTTATCATAACATTCTCCCCCGTGTAGGTTTTGCTGAGACTGCTCACGGAGAGACCCCTCTATTTCACGTTGCCCGAGAAACGAGAACCACAGGTCAAGGACATAGCTCCGAGACGATCAGCCTATGGTGATGTTCACCTTGACAAGTGAGTGAGCAATTAGAGGAAACCTTTTTGTTGATGAAGTACAATTGAAAACTGAGACGATATTTTGATCTACTTCTGATTAGTTCAACTCTATTTCTGAATAGTCAGACTATTCATCTGCACTCACCCCACTACCCCAGTACCAGTATGCACAAACGTCTGTTCAAGATAATAGAGTTTGCGATCCAAGGCATGGTCATATCGCACTTTGGTGTCAGGAAGACAGGATCCAGGGTACTCAGAGAATCCATCAGGTAGGCTCAAGACTAACTCCGACTCAACCACCCAATATGCATGGTGATGACCTGGAAATTATCGGCATGAACTTTGATTTCCAAAAGATGATAATAGATTCATTGATCATTATCCCGCTTAGACGAGCTAGCATGGACCCCGATGCCCTGATGGAGATAAAGACCCAGCTCACTTCCCTGGGTAGGAACAGCAATCCCATGCTGACTATCTACGCTTCAGTCCTCAGGGAGGAGGCACTCAAGTCAAAGAAGCGACCTCAGACAGAGGTCTGATAACTCAATCATCCATTCACAATCACATCCACTTTCGTCAGTGAAGAAGTATTGTCACTCCAATTGAATCAGTGTTTAGAGAACCCATATCCCGCTTTCCGCAGGAGCAATACTCACAACAATACACTGGAAGCAGACAGTCTCCTAACCTCCGGTCACGCAACACTCCGTCACCCATGCTGCGTGACGGCTCACGCAACACTCCGTCACCCATGGCGCGTGACGCCACACGCAACACTACTTCACCAGCCATGGCGCGTGACATGCCACGCAGAGGAAATGTCTCGCCCGATGGAGCGTGCATGTCACGTGAAATTGAAAACACGCGCAGCCAATCACGAGCTTCCAGCAGACTGAGCAACTCATCGACTCCCGAAAACGTGGTGGAATACTCAGAGGGGCGATCTGACAACAGATCGTTCCACGATAGTGGTTACCATGACAACAGTTACCAGGGAAATAGGTACAAGGAGAATATAGCCAAGAGAAGGGGCGGATACTTTGACAAACCGCCAAATATAGACGTCGGCTCGGAGTTGAATGACAGTTTCATGTCACAGGTAAACCAGGTTGATAGATACATGCATCGGCATATACCAACACATCAACCATGTTGTCATGCAACGTACCCCATCTCACCCAGCAGGGACCAGGGAGACATCACGAATCTGCCGGCTTCCCTCTCTCACGATCTTCATCCACCTACTCCCCTCCGTTTACCATGGCAGATTCCCCAGCCTCCAGTTCTCGTTACAGCTCACCCAGCACGGTACGTGTTCAATAGTGTAGGGTTTCCGAATACTCGAGTTCTATAGCGTCTCCAAATCCACGAGGGACGAATAAACGCACCAGATCAATGAATAAGTTGAGGAAATGCCATTCGAAGAATGAGTAAACCCTTCAATTGAACTCTTTAACCAAGAATCAGTGTTCACGCCGTGACTGATGCACCAATCCTCAGACCCCAAGAACGCTGATCATAGAATCAGAAGTGTTCAAGTTCGATGATATACCATCCTGTTCCAACCATTCGCCGTGCTCCAATGTGCCGACACCGGAAACTGTGAAACACTTTGCCGGGTCTCCCAAACGATACAACCACAGTGAGTACAACCGCAAAAACAACGTTCTATTATACAACCACAATACACCCAAGAATCTCAAAATCCACGACGTTCAGGAGGTGTACTGAGAAGTAGTTCGCAGATGTTTGAACGGGCTAAACCAGATCGAGGCGTGATAAGAAGTGCGTCACAGCTCATAGAAACCTCAAGACCGGGAACTGGACTAGTTTACAGCAGTAGTAGGGAGGTTCGTTCAAACACAAGGAAATATTTCATGTGCATGGGACAGATCGATGAATGAATTCACCACCATCTTTGCTAGAATTCCTCTGATTGAAAGAGTAATGTGACAGTGATTCAATCAAAATAATTGCTTAACCGAACGAGATCTCTGCCAACCTCTAATCCTACCTGCAAGTATAGTTTCAGTTCTCGGAGTACGGTAGAAGGACGAGCGGTGAGAGTGGTATCATGAGGAGACCCAGTGTCGGAGTGGAGTATGGAACCCTGAGACGGAATCAGGATACCGATATCACTGGTCGAGGTGAGGGGGGCCTGAAATCGGGGTCGAGGTTTAATGATAACGTCAAATGTGTGTGTGTGTGTGTGTGTGTGTGTGTGTGTGTGTGTGATACACNGTCCTTCTTGACATTATTTTTCTATCCAACAATCAGCACTTCAATAAGCACCTGCTGTGTCTCCTTAGTCGAGTCTTTGTGCGATTATCATTCCTCATTTACACGTCATCCGCAGTTTTCAAGTTATATTTATTCGTTAAAACTACATAATATATTCTAAACACGAACGAAATGTGTGTGTATGTGTATGTGTGTGTGTATGTGTGTGTGTGTGTGTGTGTGTGTGTTCCACGGTTGCAGCAAACTAAACTCACGCAGGAAAGAGAAAGATGAGCTCTCCTCGGCCCCAGAGTTTGCCCACCATGGAGACTCTGTTCCATGATCATGTTGCTCCGCAGTTCAACCAACACAGCAACTCTCCTAGTCCGAGGTGAGTGTCAGGTTGCTATAGCAACAATGACATGTTGCCATGACACCAGTATGAGGATTCACTGACATTATTCTGTTCCGAGCAGTGAAGGTAACACTAGCAGTAACAGCAGTGGTAACTCTGGGAAGAAAAATCTGCGAGCAGACGAGGACTACGAACTTGCCATTGCCAGAGCTAAAAACTTGTCCCTGGGTGAGTAACTTACCCTGGGATAAGAAAACTGGTTTGAACTTGCGTTTATTCGAGGCGTACGAAAACAAGTAACAACAGAATTCTATAACGCAAAACCCCACGTCTGGCCCCTTATATCACCACACCTCACCATAGCAACTGTACTTACCTCTGCCGTCCTCCAGGGCAAACACCTCTACCAGATATACCAGCGTTCAGCGAAACCGATGATCTGATTCTCTACTCACCTAGCGGGGTAAGACATAACGATATCAGCGTATAGTATAGAACAAGACGTGTTTCGTTTCAATTAGAAATTAGAAAAAAGCATATTGAAAGAACATATTGAAAGAACATGTGCGAATGTTGAATTTTTCCATCATCTACTATCTTATTGTGGTCGACCTGATGACACCTCCCTCAGACTAATGGGTCGTACATAGAGGGTGTCCACTGGAAGAGGGGTCAGCAGATTGGGGTCGGTGGTTGTAGCACGTGTTACTGTGCGTGGGACCTCAGTCAGGGCCAACTCATGTGTGTCAAACAGGTACATGAGCATTTCATACTCGAACCTAAGGGTTTTAGAGGGTAGTTCAGAGCGTACTTTAACATACATATGTTCATTTCTACAGTTTTAAATGAGCCCAGCCAAAATTGGAAATGCCATGGAGATTCCTTCGAAAAATTCTTGTCATATCCCACAGGTATCCTTCATCCGTAACACTGAGAGTGAGCAGAATGAGGTGATCGACACTGTCAGAGAGGAGATTTCCATGATGAGACAACTCTCTCACCGCAACATCATCAGACTCATTGGTGAGAACTGAGATAAGATCACGTTTTATGAGGATTTCTACATTCTGGGGGGGGGGGGGGGGGGGGGGGGGGGGGGGGGGGGGGGGGGGGGGGGGGGGGGGGGGGGGGGGGGGGGGGGGGGGGGGGGGGGGGGGGGGGGGGGGGNCCCCCCCCCCCCTTCGTGCCATGCCAGGGGCAATATCCGGCCAGTATGACTATGAGTATTGTGTTCTATAGTTTTCCAGAACTGCATACACTTTTTCTCAAACCATGATTTTGATTCTCGATGTATCAGGTGCCATACAGCTGGATGGACACTTCAACATCTTTGTCGAGTGGATGCCGGGTGGCTCAATCTCTGCACTGCTGGACAAGTTCGGAGCGTTCAACGAGAAGGTCACACTCAACTACACCCAACAGATAGTCCTTGCTGTGGACTACCTCCACACGAACCGGTTCCTCCACAGAGATTTGAAGGGAGCAAACTGTTTCATCGACAGCACTGGTCGGAGCCTCCGTATCGGGGATTTCGGGACTGCCGCCAAACTTCACGCCAGTATAACCCCGGCAGGGCAGTTTCGAGGCGAGCTTCTCGGTACCGTCGCCTTCATGGCGCCGGAGGTTTTGAGAGGCGAGGACTACGGTCGCCACTGTGATATCTGGAGTATAGGTTGTTGTATGCTAGAGATGTTCGAGGGAAAACCTCCTTGGAATGCACGTGATCTGACGAACCACCTCGCGTTGATCTACAAGATCGCGTCCGCGTCTGTGAGCCCCCAGATCCCTGAGCATGTGTCCCCACCAACCAAGGATTTGATTCAGCGGTGTTTGGAGAGTCTACCTGCCGACCGGGCCACGGCTTCGGAGTTGCTCACGCATGCGGTGTTCACGAGGCTGCCACATCTAAATCTGACTGGATGAGAAAGATTCTTTCCGATAAGCAAGCAGAATTGGCAAGGAGAAAATTATAGACGTGAGTAAGAAGGGAGCGGACTAACTCTTTATTGTGGCACTTATAAGGTTATCATGGCTAGGGATTCGGACTTTTGAAGTATTTTTTATTTTTTGAAAAGTTTTAATTGCCTTGGATAAGTTTGTAACAATACAATTTCTATAAATTTTGGAGGGTATTTTACTATTTTATGCCATTTATAATTTGTATCTGAATTATGTTCTTTTAAGACTTATATCATAACAAGAGTTTTCGATGGAATGTTAAATAAGCATAAATATCAAATAAATAAATAACAACAAATACTATGAAAAACTAAATCATCCATAGATCAGGGACTCTGTCAACTGAGCCAGCTCGGCAGAAGCTGATGAAGTAGATGATGTATCGGAAACCCCATCACTGGTCTCGGACGTGTTCACGGGAACCTTGCTCCTGGATCTCCTGTTCTTGAACCAGTGAGTCACACTTTTGTACTCCATCCCCGTCTCCTTGGCCAGGACCCTCCTCTCGGCAGCTGTAGGATAGGGGTTCTGAGCGAAGTATGTCGCTAGTCGGTCCCTACTGCTCTGCTTCACGTTGTAGGTAGTGTGTTCACCACTCCAGATGGTGCGAGGGTAGGGGTGTCGCTTCCTCAGTCTGTGGCGGATCATGGGGGTGAGCTGTTTGCCGGTCTTGTCGATGTGGGAAGAGTAGACACTCTCCAGCCACAGATCCCTCAACTCGTGGTGGCATGATTCGGGGAACGTTGTGGTGGATACAAACTGCTGGAACTCTGTGTACCTCTGAGAGGCAAAGAGTCGTCTGGCAAACAGCATAGTGGGGAGGGTGTCAGTGGCGGGGGTGGTGGGAGCATGGAGGAGTGGGAGGGATTGGAGTGGAGGGAGAGTGGTGGGAGTGGGAGGGGGAGTGGGGAAGTGAAACACGGCAGGTTGTTGTGGTGCCGGGCTAGGCAGACAGTTCTGGGGTAGGATGATGGAGGGGTAGTTGTAAGAAGGAGGGTGGGTGTAGGTGGTGGTCTGTGGAGCATAGCTCATAGGGCAGGGACTGGAAGCCTCCACTTTGTATTGGGGAGGAAGAGGGTATTGAGGGGGAGGCATGGGACTGGATACAGGAGGAGGGATTTGCTGCTCAGAGCAGATGGGGAGCTGGGGGGACATGACATGGGGTGTCATGTTTTGGAGGGGGAGTTGGTAGAGTGGGGTGTAAAGGGGAAGTTGGAGTGGTTGCATAGGGGGGAGCTCCATGGGAGCTGGAATAGATGTGTAGGCGAACATCGTCACTGGCTTCGTAAGAGTTGCTTTCGTATTGATGATGATGATAGAACGAGATATACCTCATCTGACGAATTTCACCTTATATACCACTTAACGTGCTTGACACCACTTACACAGCTACACCCTCTTGTTATCTGACACCGTGGAGTGTTAAGTGGGCGTTCCGCATACTACAGCGGAGGGGTGTGATGGGATCACATGACATGTTACTGCTATGTGGGGAGGGTGATGAAATGTGACCCACGCTTGGATTGTGCTATGAGGATCGAATAACCCCACTGCCATGCCCGCTATTGTTCTGCGAGTATGAGAACCTACTGGAATTCTCGTTCATAGGTCCATCACCAATCAACGACCCCTTGATTGGCAATCATGATCAGATGACAGGTTTATCACTTTAGACAATTTCGAACGAATGATTGGTAAAAACAATAAAATTAAAACGTATCAAATGGTCTTCTAACACTCTCACTAACACACTTCTAATCACAAACAATTTCGATTATTTGAAAAACGTGAAAAATTTTAAGAAAAAAGGCTGATGCAATCGTTTGATGTTCGAGGTCGAGACAAATTCCATTCCACACCCACAGTTCACAGCATTCAAGACGATTACTCTTGACATCCCATCTGAAATGGCAACTCGAACTCGAAGCTGTTGTCATCTCGGTCACGGACAAAGATGGTAACAGATGTCTGTACATTCACTAGGACTCGGGATAAAGTACAGATGCGTCTACCTGTCCTCTCAAATCATGGAAAAATTCCAGCAAGACCAAAGTTTTCGATCGATGAAGCAGATCTGCGATAATGAAATCCGTGAAAACATCCCACTCGTTCCCAGAATTGTCCTCGACAATCGACATAATAGTGCATTGGGATACCGAATCTTCGCAGAGTCCAACTCACGCACACACACATATTCTAGCAAAGTGTGCTCTCGCCGGTACTAGGGGGAGTTTCCGTAGCCTCACTGCCCTCCGTCTCATCGCTCAACTGATCGAGGCGTTCCAAGTGACTCAGCCAGTGGAGATACGAGTTGCCATGGGGACCGAGGATGCGATGTTCAGGCCGGGCTGACTTGGGTCTCAGTCGCTCAGGGGCTACCCACAGGAGGTCTCGTTCCTGGGGGGAGAGTCTCGCTGGTCAGGGAGAATCTCATTGGGCAGTGAAGTGGAGTGAATGAAGTGGAGTGAAGACAAGATGAACTTCATCATGAATTGAGATGGAGCGGACTGGAGCAGATATGGAGCTGGAATGGGGGTCTAGTGGGCAAGAGTAAGTGAGTAAGTGGGTAAGAGCATGTGAGAACTCAGGAGAGATCAAAGTTGTGGAGACTGTAGTGAAAAGGAGTGGGTCGATGCGAAGAGGATCGGTGGTGACGTGGAACATTTGCCGTAGATCGTGGTGATCACTGATCAGTGATCAGTATGGTAAATCATGAATGTGCATCACAGATTATAGTTTTTTGCACAAAGAGTCCCTCCTTCAAAACAAATCATAACACAAAACAACACTCACCTGATTGTAAGACTTCGTCTTTCTGATGGTGTCAGCATGCGCTTTCGCTATGGATTTCGGACTCGGGTGTTCCTTTATATCGACAGGTACGCTCCGCTTAGTGACGGCATTTCCCGAACTCGGTTCCGGAGGACTACACCCCGAGTGTACTCGACTTCTGATATGGGTGAGGTAGGGACCTGACTTGGCAAACCTCCTTCCGCACTCGTCACAAGTCAGGATTTCCTTGATCGCAGAGCTGTACAGAGGCGAGATGGCATCGCTGTGGGGTTCGGGAATAGTTAGACATAGTTTGAAATATGGGGTCATTTTTATAGTGGTTTTTGGAGGAAATTGGAAAACGGGATAAAATCGAGTGATACTCACTTGGATTCTTCCCTGGCATTTTCCCCGTCACTATCAATACTGGAACAACTCTTACTCTCATATCCACTACTACTGGCTGAGCTCCTGTTCTGTGAGGTTGATAATTGGATAATTGAGCAATTGAGCGATTAATTGATTCATCAAGTGTAGGCTAAGGACTGACGCTTTCCTTGCTCCACGGTCCCAGAAAAACTAGAAAGCTTAATTTTCATGCTCACTTTCGCCTTTATTAAACTTAATCGGCATAACGATCACACTTTATTCATTCGATAGACATTAGATCACTTAAAATTCTCACGAGACAATTATTGAACGTCGCACTTAGTTAATAACTTAAAAATGGCCAATCATATGGCTATCAACGAAAGTTTCAACTCATCCTCACTTGTAAACTTGAGTATTATTCGCACTTGTTATAATACGTGTGCCAAACTGAGAGACAATATGTTTCAGCCAGAGTGCTAATAACATGCAAACACATACACAGACATGCGTAAAAGCGCACAAACACACACGCACAATCACGAAAACACACACACAGAATCACAGACACACACACATACACACAAACTGTTGTTAACAAGCATGTAGAGTAGATTATGTCTCAGCAATCGGGCATTATTCATGCAAAACTTTAAAGAATTATGCTTCTTAGAATAATTCTTTATCGCGAAAAAGTTTAATTTTGAGAACTCCATGAAACCGAACTAAGTTTCGAGCAGGTATATACAGAACTTCGATTAACCAGCAGATCAATCCTGACTGGCACTAAACCGGACAACAACGGAAAACCCAATATCACACCAATGAAAGCCAATATCATGACGAATATGATCCTAACCTCATTAGTTTTAACTTGTACAACATTTTGCTGATGGTCGTTATCCACATTCTGGAAACGAACCCTCTTCTCCTCTCCGGAGTTTTGCCTCGTACCAGCACTACGAGGACTGGTAAAGTCCTCTACCACCTCACCTGGTATTGGAATGACGTCACACATAGTAACCATGACGTCATTTTATGCATAATAGATGAACTACGTCATCAGTGATATGATAGTCAGACTGACGAATGACATCAGAGGCTAATTATTCAGGGGAAAAATGAATCAAGCGATCACGAATTGGAGTTTTTCTCATTTTAATTTTTACCTGCGAGGACAATTTGTCCATTGTGTTTGAGAGGTGCGTTGTGTGAGTTGTTCTCTGCGCTCGAGGTCTCAATTGGTTGAATAACATTACCCATCACATGTTAATTCATTGGGGAGGGGTTCCTGCTGAGGACTATCAGGTTAAAAGTGAAAAGAGGGAGAACATCTTCTTTTGTGGGAGAACTACCGGCTTATATATATAACTGATTCTCAAGTATGATGAGACACTAGAGTCGGATTGTAGAACTGAATTATTCTACGAGGGTAAAACGATGATAAAGTGAATAAGATTCACAAGAGATCGTCTAAAAACCGTGGATGGCTCACTGAGAATCACCACGAATCAGAGAAAAATGTATCGTCATCCGCGATTATCATGGTTATGTGTGTCACAAAATCACACAAAATTATCATGAACTTTAACTTCACATATATTGGATGATTACTAAAAGTTTACCGTTGTGACACAACAAACTACGATGGCAGGGGGGAATATACAACTCTTCACGTTGTTAGGGCACAGTACAAAATATATTACTACCTCCTGACCTCACATTATTTCTAGGGTGAATATTACTGAATTATTACGAGATAGAATTTGTGAACGTCATAACAATGTTTTATTCCTCCGCCAATAGGTTATGTGCTCATTGAAACTGCGGAAAGTTGCGTTGTAAAGGGGCCAGAAATACGAATGCTCTGCAAGAATGAGGTGAAATTGGGTGCATGGTACTGATGACTTTTATAGGTAGGTACTGACTTCAAAGATTCGCCTGTAATTTATACTTTCTAGAAAGTTTGTTACTTTATCCAATCTATTTGAATCTAGAAGTAGAATTAGAAAGTGTGCATGCGACGAATTGCGAAGAGATTGCATTTGATAAAATAACTGACTTGATCTCAAAAATTACAATATAAAACATGCACAAATTTGATTGAAAGCAAGTGGAAATCAATGCGGTCAGAAGGATACAACGAGGCTATCAAAAACACAAGGATATATTTTCTTAACTCCGTCATAACACAATGCATAACGCACAACAAGCTTTCTGCCTCGCTCTTTTTACAGCACTTTCTCTCAGACTTAACAAATTGCTCGCACTACCGATCACCCTGTGTAGAAGCAGGCCATGTTGTGTGCGATATTGAGCACGTGACACGTGATTGTGACACGTGACTCACAAGTACTTACTGTAAAACTAATGGGAGGCATAATCGTCACAAGTCACGGGAACTTTTCCTTGACAAGCACACTTTCATGCCGGAGCAGCAGTGCAATCGTTGTCACGCGCACGTCATGCGCGCACCACGTGCAAAATGACGTCATGTGCGCGCGTGTCACGTGACGTGCATATAACGTGTTCAGAATAATTAATATATCACACATACATTGTGTAAGTTGCATTTCAACTATTCAATGGACAATGTGTGTTTTTGTGGGGTATCATTAGGGCATTGCATGGACTTTATACAGGTACTGAAATTAAGATATCGATCGTAAACTGGGAATGAAAACTGAGAATGAAATAAAACTGCTAAGTGCTAACTTTATAATAGATAACTAAATTTTAAACAAAAATATGGTAAAGAAATAAAAGGAGGTATTATTACGATTGTTTATAACAGTAACGGTTACATCAGGTAACATCAGGCGACGGTAACATCATCAGGTATCGGCGGTAACATAAAGTAACAAGTTACAGATCTATACTATAGCTGCAGAGAGATATATCATCTAGCCAATGACATATCGTAATAATACTCGCGCGTATTGCAATTTGTGCTTGCTTAATTGAAGACCAAATTGAGGATGAAGTTCCCATCCAGTTAGCCTGAGCCTCTCTCTCCTCACAATTCTGCATGCTTCCGATACAAACATAACAATATCAATAATATTTATGATAAAATATGGCAGCATCCATAATATTAGGAATACTAGTAATCGGTCACACCCCGTATGTGTCACAAAGAAGAAGTTTCTATGACGAGTTTTTATCGTTATAACTACGTGAATGTCACATGACACTTGACAGATCACTGGTGTTTTTGTGGAAACACTTCGGGCACGCGGGATCGAAAATCAAGCACATGGACTCTCAGTTCTACATAGGAATGCATCGGATCATAAATTCTCTGAAATTAAGTAAACAAACACATTAAAATAAGCACTTAACTAGATTGAAAGCACCTCAAACATACTTCAAACATACAATACTTTCATCCACATCTGAATCACACTTTACACAAGATACGATATTTCGTTGGAGAAAGCAACAAGCAGTGTGTGTGTGTGTATGAAATCATCCATGCAATTTATAATTGGTAACTTTGTGCATATCATTGTTATGGTGTTCTGTGATTGTAGCTAGCTTCGGTAACCGAATCAGTGAAAAACTATAGAGCAGGAAAAGGGGAGCTAGATATGAAGATATGATCACGGATAACGTGACGCCTATCACGTTCGTTATAGTAAGTATTTTGTGACTTGTGTTTGCACAAGTTGGCGAATAATAGCTACAACATACTGGTTAGGTGCACGACCAGACCTCCACAGTTTTAGCCAGACTCTAAACCTTGCAATATAATATGCAATAATTCTTATCGGAAGCTTTCCTAAAAACTATATGTCCTACAATCTCTGGGATCTAACTAAATCGTTCCGGTATATCTAAAGAAGCCATATTATTCGCGATCTGCAGAAAATATTACCAAAGACAAAAGTTATGTACTTGAATAATGTAATAGCATTTGTATCTGAAGGAAGTAACTTAAATCACACGGAATACACAGATTAAGCTATAACACGGAACTTTACTTGTAACTTTAGCATCAGAAGCAGCAGATTCGGGAGCGATCAGAGCACGACGCATCACAGCCGTCGGATGTATTTGGTCGATTTGACCCTCTGGAGAGTGTCCCTCGCACCCATCTCTGAAATAACATTCAATATATCACCATCATTCGTCATTATACAGCTCGTGCCCAGCTTAGTCCATTATATTCGACAGATCATATCTCTATTCTAACATGATGGGTGTCGCTATGGCAGTCAGTATAATAACGTTCTATATATTACAGATTTGGAGATATAACCTATGATCGCGTATGATGTAAGTGGGTAATTGGTCAGATACAGGGATCCTATCATGATCATACGTGTGTTACAACAACTCGCTCGACTAGACGTAGTATGGAAATCTTATGGTGACAACCTTTGCTTTCCGCGGGGTTCATGTTTGAGAACGGGTTGAAACACTACATATGCATGATAACAGCAATCTCTAACAAGGTTCTATCTCTCTCAGTCTCCCATGCAGGTGCGTTTGTGTGTGTGTGTGTGTGTGTGTGTGTGTGTGTGAGTGTGTTGTGTTGTGTTGTGTATTTA